>LOEQ01004446.1:67192-99220 GCA_001685075.1 Bramus lutescens
CACAGAGATCCGCCTGTCTCTGCCTCCCAAGTGCTGGGATTAAAGGCGTGCGCCGCCACTGCCCAGCTAAAAAGAACCTTCTAACCATAAGGTGTTGAGCTCTTTGAGTAATGGTCCAGATTATAAAGCTCACAAAGGAATGATGGCTCATTTGCTGTCATAGTAAAGTTGTAAAGAGATGGTTCTTAAGCAGCAGTTTTCTTTTGGCATTGGAAGAATAGATGATTTTTGTGGATGTATTAGGTCATTATTAGCTGTTCTGTTTCCATTTTCAAGCATTTACCCCACTCCTGTCATCATACAGCTAGGGGAATGCTGTTTCCCTTCAAAAACCAGACCTTGGGGAGCCCTGGACATTTGAATGAGAACGCCCAACATCTTTGCTTTTGTGAGCTGCCAGAGCAGGATCAGAGGCAGGCTGAAAGGAGCAGGTGACCTGGAGGTGAGACAGACAGCAAAGCCCTGGGGCAGCACCTTAACATTTATTCAAGGTCTTGGAGGGTAACAGCATGGGCAAGAACAAACACAACTGTCAAGATCATGGTTTCAAAGACTCCTCCACATGACCGAAAGTAAATGCCAGGACGAGGACTCACACACCACCCAGAATCCAGAAAATATCACTGCTGATTTTATTTTCTTTAAAACTATGGGATTAGCAACCTACAAATGTATGACTCCTCCTCCTAGCTTTTAGCAAGAACCTACTCATGGAAGTTGACTCTGTGTTTAATTGAGTCCCTGTTTTATCCTGTATGTGGCATGTGCATGGTTTATCTTCATGTGATTTCAAAGGAGGTCTAGGACAATATATTCATCTTTGAATAAACGTGTGTTGCAAGACTAGGGTACAGCTCACTTTCCTAACATATGTGAGATTCTGGGCTCAATCTCCAAAAGCATACTAAAGAATGTAGTATAAACTATATCCACATTCACCAGCTACTATTTCCAAAAGTGAGTGTGGTGGTTTGAATAAGAATGGCCCCCTAGGCTCATGGATTTGAATGCTTGGTCATCGGGGAGTGGCACTATTTAAAAGGATTAGGAGATGTGGCCTTGTTGGAGTGGGTGTAGCTTGGTGGAGAAAGTGTGTCACTGGGTCTGGGCATTGGGGTTTCAGAAGCCCAAGTCAGGCTTGGACTTTGTCTAGAGGCTCTCTTTCTCTACTGCCTGTGGATCTGAATGTAGAACTCTCAGCAACTTCTCCGACATCATATCTACATGCATGCTGCCATGGTTCCTGCCATTATGACAATGGACTAAAGCTATGAAACTATAAGCAAGTCCCAGTTCAATGTTTTGCTTTATTAAAGTTGCTGTGGTTATAGTATCTCTTTTCAGCAATAGAACACTAAGACTGTGAGCAAAATTTCACTGCTAGTATTGTCATACAGGAAATTAAAATAGGATATATATATATATATAATATGTGTGTGTGAAATACATACACACACTCATATATATGTGTGTGTATATATATATATATATGTATACACACATATGCTTAAAGACAGGGGCAACTGTAATGGGAGAATTAAATGGAGAGGGTGAGGGAAGAAAGGAGAAAGGGAGGGAATCTGGAGAGGGACAGATAACACCAAGGGCCATTTTTGGGAGTCATATGTAAGCCCACTACAGTAGAAACTTCCTAAAGTATATACACATATGAAAGAAATATAAAAGGACTCCCCAAATAATGGGGGAAACAAAGTCCCAACAAGACATCTCTTGTCAACAAATGAAAGTCCAGTATCAGCAATGGGTTACATCTAATTGAGATGTTGGCCAAAGGAAACTTCATGGAAACCCTCAAACAACTCAGGCTATTGCCAAGGGCATTGGTTGCTCTCTGTAACCTGATGGCAAAGCCTTATTGCTGAATATTAACATATCTCATAAAACATGGATAATTTGAGCTGATGCCTAACCAGAGCCTTCACCTCTGCTGACTAGTATGCACAGACCTGGAAGGTACTCTGTACACTGTCAGAGGAGAAAGGTAAGCACCAACCCTGCTACAAAATCTCTGCTCTACAATGGTGACCTGTCTGCAGAGTATGCTGGCGCAAAAGGAGAAGATTTTGTGTTTTTGTAGGTTTTCTTTATATGTGTTTGGCACTCTCTTTGTTTCCTTTTTGTGTGCTTCTCTATTTTTGTCTTATTTTTATTCATTTGTCTATTTTTACTTGCTTGTTTGTGTTCTTAACAGAGAGAGAAAGAAGGCCCGGAGTTGGAAGGTTGGGGAGGTGGGGAGAATCTGGGAGAATTGTCATCAGAATATATTGTATTGTATATACAAAAAAAACCTTTTTATTTCCAATTGAAAAGTTTAAACACACACAAAAAAGAAATAGATGTATTGACATCATCAAAAGTAGACCCCTTTGTCTATTAAAGGGTATTGCCAAGAATATGAAAAGAGCTTATAGAATAATGTACAGAACACAAATCATATCGGCTAAGATTATACTTCCAGGCTAGATAAAGAGCACCCAACATTCGACAAGCTAACACCACCAACGAAAGATGGGCAACAGGCTCAGACATTTCTGCAGAGAAGACATACAATTGGCTAACAAGCATATGAAATGATGCCTATTTCATTAATTAGTAGGGAAATACAAGTTAGGACCACAAGGTCATAACAGTTCACATGTAATTCAGTGGTCAGAATGAAAACAGTGGGAAATATGAGTGTAGCTGAGGGCTGGGGAAATGAGGACCTTCTTCCATTGATAGTGGGGACCCAAAAAGATACAGGTGCTTAAGAAAAGACTTTGACACTGGACGGTGGTGGTGTATGCCTTTAATCTCAGCATCCCGGTAGACAGAAGCAGGTGAATCTCTGAGTTCAAGGTCAGCCTGGTCTACAGAGTGAGTTCCAGGATGACCAGGGACACACACACACACTCACAAGACTTTGGTAATTCTTTCAAAAAATAAAACAAAAACAAAACCTAAAACCCAAATCTACTAAAGGATCCAGTAATTCCATTCATGGGTACAAACCTGAAATATTTAAAGACAAACCCTAGATAATTTGTGTGCAAATCTTCACTGTAATGTCACTCACAACAGACAAAGGACAGAAGCAGCAGCTTAACCATCCATTTACCAATAAGCTGTACCTACACAGAATATTACTCAGCAGTAAACAGTAATCTGAGAGAAATCGCTGAAAGGGAACACATTGTGTAATCCCACTTACCTAAAATGCCTAGGATACACAGATCATTAGAAAGTCCGTTAAGGATAACCCAGGAGCACGGCTGGAGAGAGGAAAAGGTTACTGATTAATGGAGACAGTTTCTGTTCAGGTGCTGAGGGCTTGGAAAAAGTGCAGACAGGATGGTACTCTCGGTGCCTTTAATGCTGTTTGACAATATGCTTAGGAGTGGTTAAAATAGCCAATTCAGTGTTAGATATTTCACCGTGCAATATTTTTTTAATTATACATCTATCTTTGTGATTTTGAAGGATGTGAATTCTAAATTCTTCAAATACAGGTAATAAAATTATTGCCACCCAAACACATATACCTGAGCTAATGATAAAGAGGCAAAACTAAAATGGCCAGTGTAGACTTCTCTGGGGTGGAGGTAGCTGAAACCAGACCAAAGATGCTGCCTGAACACACTACTTTATTTCCCTTTTGCCAAGTGGTCAGAAGTAGGTTGGGAAAGGACAGTTAATAGACTGCTAGACCAACATGAGGGAAGAATCCGCAGTGTTGGAGTCATTGTGACCCTGAGGTGGAGAAACAAAGAAAGGCATTAGCGATGCCAGGTTACGTAGAAGGAGCAGAGCATAGACGGTCAGGTGATGTGCTTGGGACTGTAAGCTACATTACACGTGGCAGACAGAACATGAAATGGAAATCGCTGTGACAGAGTTAAAGTATTTCGAGTGCGGTTGTATTGGTCAGCTTTTTAAAAGAGAGACTATAAAAAAGAAAAAGGTTGACTTAATACATTGCAGCTCAATGGTGACTCGGTGCCCGATTAGATAGCCTGGGGGCTTTGAGATAGATTTCCTCTGTCCTAGGGTTGTATTGAGAATGTAAAATCTTAGTCCGCAGATCAGGTCTAATTGAGGTGGCGACATTGGAGTGAAGCCAACGGTTGTTACAGATTTTAGAAATTCTACATTGTATGCTACTTGAGAGCATCCTAAATATTCTAACTGGTAAGACCTCAAGGTTCAGTTTCTGCAGCTAAGATTACGGGGCTGGAGATGAGCTTTGGGCTTTGGCCACCTGCAGAAGTCCAGGTCACTGGGTACTAATCTCATCAAGGCAGTGTGATGGCTGATCTGTTCTCAAATTCTGCACCCATGGTACAGACGCATGACTCTGAACTTGGCACCTGAAGACAACATTGAATGACGTCAGCATGTGGCTATAAACCTGCACTAAACTAACAAAATTGAGCTGGGGGCTTTTCTTTCTCAGCCAGGAAAGCTGTACGCATGTGAGGACCTGTATTTGATCCTCACGTAAATGCCAGGCATGGTGGTACATGCTTATAATGCCAGTGCTGGGGAGGCAGAGACAGGTGGATCCTGTTGGCCAGCCCACTTAGCCAAATCAGGGAGACCCAGGCCAGTGAACATCTCTGGACAAGAGGTAAAGTGACCATTTTCTGAAGAATAAGAACCACAGTTGTCCTCTTGCCGCCACATGTACCAGTGTACATAGTGCATTCCCCACAAATGGCGTGTACATGCACACACACATATACACACCAGAGAGATAGACTATATATATCAATATTATATATTATATTATTAATATTATATATATTAATCAAACCAAATTGGTTAATTCACTGCCTTCTCGTATCCTAAGAGTGATTTCAACTTAGCTATTCTTTGACTCTGACAAGAGAGTGAAGCTGAATGTGGTCAGTCCTACAAATACAGTCTGATTCAGTTTCCTTGTATCTTGCATCCCAGAAAAATATGTTCCTAGCACATAATTATTTGGGTCAGTTCTAACTCCAAACACACCAGACAAAGCAGAAGGAAATCAGTGTGGAGACCTGCCACCTCCAGGGCTGCTCTCTAGGTTCACTTGGAGCAGGAGGTTGGGGAAGAGTAGAACCTCTCTGGCCCTTCAGTTTTTTTTCCTAGTCTAATGCCATTGCTGTCCTGTTAATTCAGTTTGATGAGCCCGGTGAGGCTGTCAAAGAATCCGTTTTCTGCTTTGCATTCCACGCTTTTGGAAAAGAAAGGAAAATCGTTTTGAAAATGGACTCTTAGTATCACTCATTCAATAGGGTCTACCAAAAACATAGTGTGTTCCACCAAGAACTAACCCCACTAAAGGATAACCCCGTGTTCATAACCTCTACAGTTAGACAGCCAAAGGTGAAGCTGCAGTTAGTCAGACCTCTGAGAGGTTTTAACTCCTCCCATGTATTGGGTCGCCTAGCTACCTTTGAGCATGACTCTGAAAATTGCTTGGCGACTTGAGATCCTATGCTGTTGATGCTGAACATCTCTCATGAAGCTTGCTGACAGTCTGAGGTGTTGACACCTGAGTGCCACGCTGTGACTAGAATACTGAGAAGGATTACCAAAATGTAGCTTGAGTTGAGATGAATTCCCAGTAAGAAAACCTTTGCGGTTTTCTGAGCCGATTCTAGTTTTCCTTCTGTTTCTCTGTTTCTGCCTGGAAATAATCACTAATGAACGGTGTTGTCTTTCGAACACTGTTGTACCATTAAGATGGGAGGAGACACCTTTCTACCTTCTTCCCAGCTTGCCATGAAAACTGCCCTTGGGTACAGACTTCAGATCCAAGGTAACAGGAGAGGAAATTCTAAAAGAATCAAGGCCAGCACACAGGCTTGAGGAAATCATGCTGGGCTTCTCAAGAGAAATCTGTAGTATTGACTAAGCACCTCTGGGTCACTGAGAGAAGCCCAGATAGACATATCCCTGTCACCGTAGTGGTGAAGGCATGGGATGGGAAAAATGATTTCCTTCTGGTCGAGAGATTGGAAATCTCTAGCCTGGATGAAGACCTAATATTCCAGAGGCCAGTCACCTGGGTAAAGGCACGCCCAAGGAAGGTGGATCCACCTTCAGAGCATGCTAAGCAGGAGAGAGGTGCAATTATCTCCTTAATGAAGCAATGTCCTTTTCCTTTCCAGAATTCCCACCCCCAGTGCAGTTGCTATAGGGCTGCTGGGAGGTTCTTTTGGGTCTGCCACATCCTTTGGGCCCTAGAGTAACTTCCCTTTCCTTGCCTTACCTCCNCTCCCTCCATCCCTCCCTCCTTCCCTCCCTCTCTGATGCTCCCAGGAGCCTAGGTATACCTTGCCTTTCTGGTACTTTGGCTTCCATCTCTTTCTCTGACCTCCATGCCTGGTTCAAAACACAGGGCTTTCTTTCTTCCTCTTACCCATCTCTGAGCATGGGACACCTGCTGAGACTGACAGCTTGCCTGCTTTGAGTTTCGCTTTTAAACTGTGAGAGAACTGTTCTAAAGCTTTCTTCTGAGCTTGTTCTTAAATTATTTTATTAACTAGACTCAAATCCTCAACACTGTACTCTGGTTTCTTGTAATTTGTGGCAATTCTGGCCAGAGCACTCCCCTCCCCACAATTTTCAATAATATCTCTTGCCCCTGAGAGCCTAAAACTCTCTTAGGCTCTATGTCGTGGTTAACTCAGCCACTCTGCATATTGCTGCTGGAGGTGCTTGCATAAGAAACACATGGATAGGACAGAAACCCTGTGAGTTTAGAAAGAAGTGTATATCCCATGTGGCTCATGCAGTCAGCCTAAATCTCTAACCAAACATTTAAGGAGTGCATCTGAATCTTCTCAATCCCAGCTTGCTCCTCAGCTCCTGATGAATCAGATTCTCCGGGAAATGGCCTTTAAGAAAATGCATTTTCCAGACATTGCTATGCGCTTTGTGGAAAAGTCATGCTTCTCGGAGATAAAGGTTTTTACCAAAGGTCCAGAGGTCCTCAGAGGCTGTCATTTTTGCTTCTGTGTCCTGTTCAGATTCATCTGGATCTTGAGCAAGCACTCGCTTGTATAGGTCAGTCATATTCTCATCATAGAGTCCCTTCCTTAGAACAGTTTATCCAAACTTAATACAAAAATGCTTTGAAGCAGGCAGGTGTGAGTCTGGCCACAGATTCATTGTGGAAAGGGCTTGAGGCAAGGAACTGTGAAGGCTGTGGCAGGAGTCTAAGTTCTCTATCGCCCCACCCCCAGGAAGGTTCCCCATAAAAACAGTTCCTGCAGTTTCTTCCACCCAGAGAATGAGCTGAAACAGTCCGAAATATCACATCGTGAACACAGGGAAAACATTCCTTGGTAGAATTGACGTGCCGCTCTCCTGAGTGCATCCTTCCGGGTTACTGAACGGACAGTACAAGAGAAGCGGCAGCATGTACGTCCTTCCCAGGCTCCGCGCAAACTCCTGGTGCTATATGATTTTCATTCTTGGCTTCTGCCCGCAGCCAGCGTTGCCAAACCATCTCCAAGGAAACCAACATCAAATCTGGGAAAATACTGGAAAAGCCACCGTGGAGATGTTCATCCAAACTCATTTGTTGTACTTTTCCAAGTATGGGCCCCTGTGCACCCAGGCAGGCACAGCAGACAGACATTCGGCTGTAGAAACCACTTCCTTATCAGGCAAACACACAAGGGCCTCTGGGGAAACATTCTCTTCTGTCAGCTCTTGGTTGGCCCTCCTTATTTTCTCTCCCTCTCTTCTCATTTGTCATTCATTCAATGACATAGATGTGCTCCCATTTGTGGCTAAATATGTAGTGTACATATACTTCTATTTCTTCCTGTCTAGCTCTGGCCTGTGATACATAGATTTATGGGAAGCCAATCAACAAAGCTAGCATGTTTGAATGTTTCTAGGGAAGCTGTCTGTTAAATAGATAAGGATGTGCAGGAAAGCTTGCTGTCGACGTCACTAACGTCCAACACCTAATCATGCTGTGTATATATTTTCGGTGTGACGGCTGACTAGAAAGACAGGGAGACTGGGGTAGAGCTGCATTAGGAGTGAGGAGCAGTGGACAGTACAAAAGGCTCCTTGGTAGAGTTGTAGTTGACAGTGGCCTAGCTCCCTGCCCTCTTCAGGTGGACTCAATAAACTATTAAAAAATAACAAAAGGATCTTTGATTAACTGAAGACACCTCCAGCATCTAATGCATCACGGTATGGATGGGGATGTGGCCAGATATTGCAAAATGCCATGCCTAAGGTAAAAGCGGGAGACTCAAAGTCACCATGCTTCCAGCACTCCTGGTTATTGGAGACTATCTCTCTTTATTTAAGACAAGCTTGAATATCTCTCTTCAGGTGAAACAAATTTTAGTAAGAGTCATTTCCGATAACAGATGGATGGATCAATCTATTAGCGAGTGGACAGGAGGCTGTCCTTTGGCCCCTGTAACAAGCTGTATATGATCAACCCAGTGATGTGTTCAGCCTGGAAATGTACTCTGTTAAACATGATCACCTATGTGAATTTTTAGAGTGGTTAAGTTGGGACTTTAAAAAGGGCAGGGATACAGAACGGCGTCATAATGGATCTGCTCCACAGAAGAGAGTGAATGACAGAAGACTTTAGTAAGCTAAACATGGGGCATGGGAGATGGCTCAGAGGTAAAACGCTCACCACACAAACTTGACCTGAATTTGGATCCCAGGATACAGACACAGGTGGACATTGCAATCTCATCCCTAATCCCAGCATTCTTAAATTGAGAAGGGAAGGTGGAGAGAGAAGGTCCCCTTGGATGCTCACTGGCCAGCTGGCCTGGAGTACATAATAGTGTCCACCAAGAGACCCTGTCTCAAACAAGGTGGGAGGCAAAGACCATTACTCAAGGTTCTCATATCTATGAAATCATTCACACACACTTATACATCACATACTCCCTCAACTATAATCACACAACCTGATAATATCGAGAGTGGCAAGCATGAGAGGTTTTGACCCTAAAGGTTCTTAAGGACATATTTAATATGTTAGGCACTAAGGTTCGCCTCGTCTTTCTACCTCACCACAGCCAAACGCCCTAACTCCGGGCATCAGATGTTAATAATAAGCTAGAAAGCTAATTTGATCATTCAGTTCCTAGATACCACTTTTTAAATATGCCATGGCAATTCACACTTCTTTTAATAACACAAAAGACAGAGGTCCCAAACTAGGGACCTAGAATGCTCTAGAAAATTGCTTCATTATGAGAAGAAATCCAGGTTTGTCAAAAGCCAGTGAAAATGTTCGTCTGCTGACGTTTCCCTAGAATGGCTTGTCCAGAAGAATTTCGCAAGCTTCCTGATAAAAATATTTCCCTTTCTAAATGTCACCAAACAGGAATTTACAACGTGACTGGTATGAGCCGGGGTTAATCCTGGAACTTTGATATAAAAATAGCAGAAGGTTGATGCCTGAGTAGGATAAGTCTGGCAAGTTGGGCACCATCCCTGTGCTGCCAGGGGAACAATGTTTTGGTTATAGACAACTGGGTTCACATCACCAACCACTGATAGATACCTTGTGGCAGCGGGCTATAGAATGTTGGAGTTATAAAAAACTTGGAGAAAGTCTGATTCTTTTTTCATGCAAGACATATTCTGATTACAATTCTTCTCTCCCAACTACCCCCAGATCCTCCCAGAACCCAAATTCCCAACCTTCCATTCTCACTTCCATTAGAAAACAAGCAAGTATCTAATAAAAGTAAAGTAAGATAAAGTAAAAAGGAACAGAGCAGAATAGGAAAAAACAGAGAAAAGAGATAAAGAAAAAGCACAAAAACCACGTATAGGTTCAGAGAGGCACATTTTTGCACACCCAGAAATCCCATGAAAACACATAGCCAGAGACCATAGAATATAAGCCAAACCAGTAAGGTGAAAAAACAAAATGCACAGATAACACAGTATGAGACTAAAAACTTCTCCAATACCACTGAGCCCACTTTGTGTTGACTCCCTATTGCTGCACCTGGGACCTGCCTTCATTGTGCTTTGTGGACCAGTGAGATGCCTTTGTAGAGAACTTTTTTTTTCCTGAGCATCTTAACCCTTTGTTTTTGAGGCTTCTCTCCCACAGCAGCCTTCTCTTGGAAGTTCTCCCTCTTATTTCTCTTGCTAATAATCTGTTCGTCATTCAAGATTGGACTTTTAACCTTTCCCTATTCAACCAGCTTCTCCAATGCCTAATGCTGCCATGGTTCTCCACACATCAATCATAATGGTAAATTCTGTATGGAATTGTTTTTTATTAGCTATATTTAGTGTGTTTATATATTTACTTTAGTTTTTTAATGAAAAATTAAGTTTTTTGGCAACTTTATACACAAATGCAGTATTTTGTGAACATACCCACCGCATGTCCTCTCAGCTCCTGCTCTTACAGTTGATTTTTTTTTTAAACAATCCGTGAGCATTTCCACATCAACCTGCTGAGCGCTCAGTTGTGCTCTCCCATGCTTGTGCAGTCCCTGGCCTACTGTGGTCTCTCACTTCTCTTGCAAAGCTCTTTAATATGGCCTGTGAGAGGTTTCCCCATCTAGGAGGGAGGGCCTCATGGAGCTGAAAGGAACCAGGAAAATGTGTCTCTGGGAATCCACATTCCAACTAAAGAAATTTAATTGCAGTTTGATATGTGACTTTCCTTAGAAGATGACAATCCCCGAATAAAGGAAACAAGCATTCAGGGAGTGAACTAGACTTGGACCGTTGATGCCAGGACTGTGGTCTGTGGACAATGCCCTAAGCAGTAGCCAGTTGTTGAGATCCTGTCTAGGCAAATATAGAGGTCTGCCTGCTTGCTCTTTTTTCTTTTTTCTACTTCTCCCCTTCCCTCTTTGCCCAAATGAAAAACAACAACCCTTAGAGGGTACTTTGATTTCAAAGTGGGAAGTTCCACTTTTGAAAGGAATGATTCCCAAATGCTTGCTGAAGAAATTTCAAGATCTCAAACGAAGGCTTCACAACGAGTGGGGAGCCTAACCTGGCAATGCCCATGAAAAGTCCTTTCTTACAGCCTCCACTAATTAGCGCTGTTAATAACTCTACCAGGCTGATGCTAAGTGGAACAATGAAACAAGTCCTTTCTTGCATAACTATTAGTCTTTATTACTTGAAGTATAGGGAGACAGTCTAAAAATAGCTTTGAAATGGGGCACAGAAATACAATTTCTTTTAAAGGTGTCTCAGTGTCAGATTGAAGAAATTAGTTTTTGGATGAGTGCTTGGATAGGCATTTTCTATTATCATGTGGATTGGGAGCAAGAGGGAGTACATTTTATTTCTGTTTGTTTTACTTTCTCTTTCTTGTTCTCTGGAAACTTGTGACCTAGCAGGGAAATAGATTATTATCACATAAGTGGAATAGGCGAGGAGATAGATTGTCAAAAGCAGGGCAATACTTAATTTCTGGAGAGAAGAGAAATTTGAAGAAGGCTTCTTAGAGGTGGTGGATTAAAAATCATCTAAGCAAGGGTAAGGGAGGGCTTGGCAGACAGACTTTTGCTAGATCCTGTGAGAATAAAGGTGACTCATTGTGGCTGGGGAGTGACGAGTGAGCTGGGGTGCCCTAGAAGAAACACCCCTGGCCAGGGTTTATGGAAATTTTCTTGAAAATGTGAACACTTGGTCCCCAGTTGGTAAGCCCAAATGAACACTTTGTTCTTTAAATTGCTTTTGGTTGTTGCCTTAGGAATTGTCAATGATGTTCAATTTTCAGACCATTTTGGAGGTATTTTCAGATTCAACTTCCCTATGAGAGTCCCATGAACACAAAGGACAACACTTGGCTGGTTTTCTTTTTACATTGAAATTCTTAGCTCATATGTAAAGATGTACAGAAGTCCATATTTGTGGGGTGCCATGAAATCTGAGTGCATGTATACATTGTATGGTTAAGTATGAAAAGATAATGAAAGTCTGGCATGAAAATAGTTATAAATTAAAACTAGTTAGCTGTATTATTCTCCCCATCCCTGTGTGTGCATCCTGGGAAGGAAGGTTCTCCACCTGCATAAAGGAAGAGGTTTGATCCAGGGACTGAAGCTTGTGGTTTAGGATTCTATGCGCAAGTCACAGCTTCGGAGGATAAAGAGCATGAATGGATGTGACCCAGCCTACCTTTTCATCTATTACAGAAGTAATAACACAGAGAAGACGTGCTTAGCCTTGAGGGGGCAAATCTATTTTGATGCACTTCAGAATTACCCTATACATTGCAGATGCATTTCTGGAATGGAATACTATTTATGGAAAAGGGATTTGAAGGGGTGTATTGGCTTGTCATCATATGACAATGTGCAAACACCATTTTAACCTTCCTATCCCTTGCTTATCTGGCTCATGACAGGAAATAAAGGAACGTGTATTTCTTTTCCCATGGCATCAGCAAGGCAATCAAGGATAGAGTTTGCTCATTTTAAGCATTAGAGTGAAGTCACAGTTAGCTCTGGTAATAGAAATTAGATCTGAGAAGGAAACTATAATCAACAGACAATCCCAGGATCATTCTTAATCGAATGCCTCATTCACTGATTATCACTTCTTTGCCTCGAGAAGCTCACAAATGGGACACAGGATTGATTTGTAATTATGCTCGTTTTCCTTAGAAGTCGATGGAAGCCTAGGCAACCAAGAACATGGCCATGCTGGTAGTGATAAATGGAAGAAAACAGTAGGTGCTAGAATTTACCGAGAGCAAAGAAACCCAAATCCTCTGCAAGCTGAGTGCCGAGGCTGCCATTTGTAATATAAGCCCTCAAGGTTGACCCCTGCCTCCAGGAAGTCTTTTCTGACTCATCATGGAATTGTGACATTCCATTCTTGGTTATCTAGACACCTTGGAAGTGATGTTTGTGGTGATTACAACTGTATAGAAGTGTGAGATGACCGTCCTGTCCTTTGGGATTTCAGTCTTTGTAAATGTGAGCCACAGCTCCCCAGTTTTGCAACCTCTGTCTCCCTATGATTATGATTAACACCCAGAGCCTTTCTAAAATCAGAAGTGGCTCATACCATTCATACCACCCCCACAACTTGACGTCTGCACTTAGCCCCATAGACACATTTCCACAACTTGAACATCCGGTGTCCTAATTCACTGCTTTTCAGAGCTTCAAATTGTTGTGAAACAGAAAATCAATCAACCCAGTCTTAGCCGACCTTCTATCTTGACGCTAGTTTAAAAACTGAGGTGCTGAATACTCCTACACATACTTTTATTTTTTTATAGGAAAAAAATGTCAAGTAGGATGAATGTTCACCTTTAATAGTCGTGTTAGCCGTCAAAGAACTAACACCTCACACTGTCACAGGAATAGGGGTGTACATATGGTACCGTGGTCACCATAGCACGTGTGAGGGTGGAGGCTGGTGGGGGCATCTTTAGCCACTGAATCTGGCTGACCAGCGAGTGAAAAACCATGCTACACTGTTGCTTTAAATCCTGGCTCTATGACCCCCCCACCAGCAAAGATTTCATGTGCCTTAGTGTCTATTTTAAATTATGTTTCCGAAAATTGCCTATTGATTTGGTTTATATCTTTCCTTACTGGGTTATTTGTCCTTAAAATTTAAGAGGCAGGTGCATTTGGCCTCTTAAAAAGTCTATTTCTTGGCCTGTTATTCTCATAAGTATTTTTGAGTTCATTTGTGACTATTTCAGCCATACCAAACATTTTCCACGGAATTTGCTAAGTCTGTATTTATCTTTACAGTTCCTATACTCTGTGACCTGTGTTAAAAGACCTGGCACACCACCAGATGAGCTAAAAATACTAGAGAAATAACAAGCTATGACCTGGAGATACAAGGCGGCTAAGAGAAATTAAGACTCTTACTTTATGTTCACTAGTGGGAAGACTGGAGCAATAATTACGAGGGATGAAATTTTAATTAGGAGAGGAATGAAATGAAAAAAATCCTACTGAAATCTGAGTAAGTGGGAAGGGGTAGAGGAAATGAAGAAAGAAATTGCAATAAAAATGGGGACAGCTTAGGAGAGAAGTATGGAACAAACAAATGGCAGCGATGGCATAAGACAGGTAACAGGAAACTAATTGTACCAGCTGTCACAGTGCATGGCGATGGGATGTAGTTCAGGATTAAAGAGAGACTGTCAGGTCCTGAGAAAAAATAAAATGCACCTATACATGGCGAAATGCACAGAGGGTGAAGAAAGAAATTATGTTAAAGTGAAGAGGAGAAAGATACACCGGAGAGGGTCAAACTGGATGAGGCATGGCAGTAATAATACAGAGTAAAGTAGAATTCATGTGTCTGTGGGTGCTGCCAAAGCAGATGGGGAGGGCAGGAGCATCAAGTGATGGGGCTACCTCATTTCTCAAGCACCCCCTGATTTGTCTGAGGCAGAATGAGCTTGCAGCCATGTTGTGGGCTGAAAATAAAATGAGAGCTGAGGTCAGAGCTCCTATAGTCAAGAATGCACCAAGCTTTTGCCTGGAGCCATAGAGGAATACAGCAGGGTTAGAAAGCCACAACTAGAAATCAGTTCTTATGAGATCACTGCTTAAAAGAAACAGTTTGACTGGGCTAAGGGGTGCCTGCCCCTGAATGCATATACATGCACATGTGCACACATATACAAGATATGGTAAAGCTCATGGGTTCTCCGCTCGTGAAATCTAATATCATCACACTGTCTACTAGATTTTTACACAAGGATGGCCAGGGAGAAAATCAGGACAGAATCAACAGGTAACTGAGATACCCAGAAAACAGTAATTGACCTTTGAGAGATGAAAAACAGAACTAGTCCAGACAATCTGAATCGGTTAAATACTCAACTGGGAAAGCCTAAGAACTCAGGAGCTGAAATGCAGTCTATGAGAATATACTAGATGGGTTTGGCAGTCAATTAGAAGTAGCTGATGGGAGAATTGGTGAGACAGGTTGGACGGAGAAGGAAGAGAGTATAGAAACTGAGCCCTAAGATGTGTGGATTAAAGCTCTATTATGCATGACTTGGAGCCCCAAAGTGAGGGCCATGGGGTATGATGCAGATGCCGTAATTGAAAGGATGATGGCTAAGGAATTTTCCAAAGTGACAACAAGGTGGCATTGAGCATCAAATTTAAGAACCCATACAAATCAAGTTTAGGATGAAGAGAAAAGTGACGCAGTGCTAGGTAGCACCTAAGAAAATTCATTACAGAACAAGATACTATCTGAAGCCAGGTGACATGGTGGCTTCTGTGAACACTGACTGCTGCGCTCTTACAAACAACAAACTAATCTAGAGACCCAAAAGGCCACGGAGAAAGTTCTGGAAAAGAGACTGCTCAATTTAATTTTTGTACTAGGGATTGAACCGAGAGCCTCATACATGCTGAGAAAATGCTCGTCCATCGGGCTACACACCAAGCTTCTTTTTATTTTTATTTCATGACAAGGTCTCACTAAGTTGCCCAAATTAACCTTGAATTTGGGGTTTTCTGGAAACAGAGTCTCATGCAGCTGGCATCACAAGTCTGCATCACTATGTCTGTTTGGGTTCTATGCTATGCAAAAGCGTGCTTTAAAAGAAGGTAAACTCGAGTGGTCTGGAGTCACGAACATGGAGAAGAAACAGCAAGCAAGGCATTGCAAGAAGACTGTTCAGGAGTGGGGACTGCACACACCCCCAGGCAGAACTGTAGAAGTGAGGAAAGCAGAGCGCAGCAACAGAGAGCTCATATGTAGGAAACACACGCCAAGCTCAGAGGGCAGCTGGAATGATGCCTTGGGTTTTGTTAACCTATGTGTGCTAAACAGGAAAGGAAACACAAAGGACTGCAGGACAAATGGGGTTAAAAAGTTCTCAAATTGTTGCATTTCCAAGTGGTATAAAGGAATTTGTTTTAGATTCTTTATGATTAAAATAAATAAGGCATGTAGATAGTGCTCAAAGAATAGATAATTAATAAGCATGAAGAGAAAGATGAATTACAATTCATCTAAATTACAGTCATCTGATCAGTCTACAAGTAAAACAGAAATTGACTGGCACCAACTGTAAAAGAGATAAATAATCCAATTAAAAGGCGAAGATGGGGGCTGGCGTGATGGCCCAGCTGGTAAGAGCATTTGCTGCTTCTCCAGAGGACCCGTCAAGCTTCCACGTCAGGCCTCTAACAGCTGTCTGCCATTACAGCTCCAGAGGAGTACACACCTCTGGCCTCCACAGGCCCCTGGACTAGTGTGCACATAGCTACAAGTAGACACATGCACGACACAAAAATAAAAACCATTTTTTAAAAATACAAAGAGAGATTGGATTGAAAAAACTTGGTATGCTTCCATTCAGGTGACACATTTAAAATACAAAGTCACAGCCCAATGGTTATAGGTGAGAGTAAAATATAGACCCAAGAATGATAACCAAAAAGTTTGGAATAAATACAGTGTCTATGGAGTTGAGTTTTAAGGCAAGAAGCCTCACTAAAAATGAAGAGCACATTTGATATTGATTAAAAACCAGCATGAAAGATAAAATCTATATGTAGCTAATAACCCATAAAGGGGCAGAAAGTATAAATGGAGGTTAAAGACAGATTTTTAAAAATTTTTAATGGGACCAGAGAGTTAGTAATAAGATCTCTACAACCCTTCAAAAATACATGCTCCTTCCTTATGTAAAGATGTAAGGAGGAAAATGGCAATCTCTGGACTTCAATTAAATATGCTGGGAAAAGAAACTGCAGGAATTCAAGTTTGGCACTGTCTTCTTCAGCCTATCGAGAAAGCTGAATATATAAGAAAACTAACGATATATATTTAATATAATGATATAAATTTAGCTGTTAATTTAAATCAAAGTAGGCCATTTACAAGTAGAATTCCATATTTTGCAGTCACAGAAAAGAGACCTGCCCATTTCCAACAGTGTGAATTAGTCTTGAAGGAATAGTGAGGATATAGGATTTCACTCCTATATGGAGTCTAAGGAAGGTTAATGTAGAGAAACAGCAGAATGGCATTTACTGCAATGGGGATTTTAGGGTACAATCTGTGCCCCAGCAGCTTCCAATAAGAGATATGACAGTTAAAGGGAACGACTCCAAGATGCAGAGGAAGGGAATTTAGTCAGTCTGGATGCCTCGTGAAGGACAAAGCTGTCCAGTGTCCCCCAAGCCCATCTTTGGGGTCCTGACATGAGGTTTATGTTTCAATGGAAGGTGAACTGTATACCTAAGCAGTGCTTGGCAAGACATGGGTGCTCAGCGCCAAGCATCAGTGTCTAGCTGTGGTCTGTCCTGAGTGGTTGTCTGATAAGATGCCAGACTCGTGTGAGCTCTCTTCCAGACAGGCAAGTTCTTTCTCTGCCTGGCACCAGGACTTTGGCCTTTGCTTTCCCTGAGCATGGGACTCTGGGAAATTTTGATTCGTTGGGGTTCATTGTTTGGATAATCTGTTAACTGGAAGTGATGACGCAACCATTTCTTTTAGACAATTTCTCTCTGACGAGAGTGGTTCTGTTGCCAAAGACAGATGGGGGAGGGGGAGATGGCTTAGTTCAGGGGATCTAGTGTATGGTGTCTGCATTTACTAACTCCGAGTTTTGTTCCTGTCATTTCCTCCATATTCTGACGCAAAATAAAAGGCATCTTGGTAAAAGGAAGCAGGAGTTAAGTAATTTGTGGTGTTTCTTTTACAAAATATTTCTATATTCAATCATCATAGTGTGCATCTTAAAATCAGCTTCATTGGTTGACTAGACATGATTAAAAAAAAAAGAAGAAGAGAAAAATTCCAGCTGGAATAAGGATCCAAGTATGAAGTCACACACAGAGCAAACTAAAACCTTAGGCCCAAACAAACCAATAGAAACAGAAACAAGAGAAGACAAGTCAGGAAGAAGCTGGTGCTGAGCCTTTTCAGGACCCAGGGTAGAACCAACTTCTTAATTTTAGCACTTTGTACCTGACTGCTCCTCAGAGCTCCACCTCACAGTGTAACCACACTGGGAGAGCCATTCGAACACACACTATTCATCTGGTTTATTTTAGAAAATCCGCAGAACAGATAGACGATAACTTCTGAATGACTGTCAGCATCCTCACAACTCATCGCACCTGCCTCGGTCCTGGGATGACAGCCAGAAAGAGCTAGGAAAGACAGCCTTATTAGGTGGTAGATAAAGTACAGACTGGGCTGGGTTGACCCGGGTCCACTCTTGCTTCTAAGTGCTGCCATCTGGTGTGACGGATTTATCTACAAGGTGACATGGATATGACTCGGTCTGCGGCAATGCTCAGAATCTCTTAGCTTTTGCTAATGGTGTCATCATGAGCTTGTCAGAGACAGGACGTTGTTTCCGCTAAGGGTAAAAGAGAATGGATTCTGGGGCTAGAGAGATGGCTCAGTGGGTACAAGTCCTTTCTGTCACGCGAGAGATGGCTCAGTGGGTACAAGTCCTTTCTGTCACGCGAGAACCAGAGTTAGATTCTTGGAACTCATTTGAATGTCCGGTGGGCTACCTGCAACCCTAGCCCTCAGGAGGCAGAGGAAGGATCCCTGGAACAAACTAGCTGGCGTGACCAGTCAAATTGGCAAGCTTGGGACTCAAGCGAGAGTCTCTGTATCATAAAGAAGAAATAAACCGAGAAAGACATTCGACATCTCAACCTTTGACCACTACATTGAATGTGCATAACGCAGACACCCACACATGCAAACACACATAGACACCGGATACATGCAAAGAAAAAGGTGCTGAGTCATTCTAGTTTCTGCTTAGCTACTGGGACAGTCTGCGAAGTGAAGGCAGAGGACTTGGCTCCGTGAATGGCACGTGACCCTTCCTTCTCTGATAACCTGGCTCCTAGTTCTCAGTCATGGATCACTCTCAGCCAGCTGAGTCTAAGGGCTCTCTAGAGTGGTTATGAGCAGCTTGGATGATTACCTGCAGGCCTCTTTACCCTCCTGTTCCAGGTAGAACAAGTCCTAGGCGGCACACCTCAATCCCATTAGCATTTTCTTGGAGCGGATGCTGCTGGCTAAGGAAGGTGGGGTACAGAAAGAGAAAGGGCTTGCTGCCAGAAGCCTAGAGTGCTAGTGAGTCAGACCTGTGACCCAGGGAACCCTAAGTCCTGTGTTCTGAGGTTCCCCAACTTATCAAACAAACACAATGCCATCGTAGGGGCTGCTGACCTCAAGTGATAATGTAAGGTTCAAAATAGAAAATAGGTATTTTTTTTCTGAAAAGCATGAAGGTGCTGTTTAACATCTAACTCCTCATTGTTAATCTCAGAAGAAGAGGACCTCAGTATGCCCATGCCCGCTGCATGCCCATGCCCGCTGCATGCCCATGCCCTCTATACCTTGTTTTCCAACTTGAATACTAACTAGTTTTCTCATCTACAAAATGGAGATAGTGTCACACTAATTCCTGTTATCATCAGGAAAGGAAGCAATGAACACAAACTGTGCTTGCTTTTTCTGATAGCTCTTTTAAACATTCCTTTTATATGTATGGGTGCTTTGTCTGCCTGTGTGTCTGCAACACAGGTGTGTTCCCGCTGCTCTCAGAGGCCAGAAGAGGGTGTTAGATCTCTTGGAACTGGGTTGTGCTCCACCATGTAGGTGCTGGAAAGCAAAGTGGGTCCTCCGCAAGAGTAGCAGATGCTCTTAATGCTAAGCCATCTCTCTGGCCCCATTGATAGGCTTATTGTTATTACAGAGTTGTCAGTAGTACCAAAGGAGTTCTGGAACTTTAACCTACCATCAAATTACACAGTCTCTCCTAGAAGCAGCTACCACACCCCACGGGGTCTTAACAAATACAGTAGTTCCACCTAAAGCTTTGAGACTTTACCACAGGTCTCAGGATCTTTGAGTACAAACCACATCTCCTGAGGCGACAGGTACAATTGACTTTGCTGCCTGAGAGCTGCCACTTCAGATCCTATCATGATGGCAGAAGAACAATACCAGCAAGAGGTGAGTGCACATAGTCAGCCTAACCGAAGTCAGTTGGAATCCTTTGCTATAGATGTCACAGGAGGAAGAAGAAAAGAGAAAGAAGAAAGAAAGGCCACAGAGGCATCAGTCATCTGAAATGCCCAGCCCTTAAGCAATTGTTGCCACTTCTCTCTGTCCTCGCTTCTGCCACTTTCTGGATCCCCCTGTTCGAGACCTGCATTATCTAGGACAAGCGTCTGTATCCCTCAGCAACTGCAAGTCCAGTAACAACAAAACCCAGATTTCTAGGAGACCCAAGACTTGGAGTACTGAGCTTGGATGTGAGAAAGAACACGGTTGTTCCTGACTTGCTCTCTGCTAGTGTGCCTATTATGCGTGTGAAGTAATACATACAGTTGCCGTCAGCCCCTGACTTCCACAGATTTCCCTTTCCTAAAATGACTCCAATAATCATGAGGTTTGTGACGTCCCTTGCAACATACAAAATGACAGACCCAGAGTGCCAAGTCTCGGTGCAACACAATGAGACATGTCTCCAGGGAGAGGACGAACTCCAGTTTCAAATGTGACCCCGACGGGTGTTCTGGCTTACCTACGGATATGGTCCACACAGCAAGGATCTTCAGGAAGGCCTTGGTTCTGGAGTTGAAGCGGCTGTGGTGGATGGGGTTCTGGATGGCGACGTAGCGGTCCAGGGAGATGGCGCAGAGGTGCATGATAGAAGCAGTAGAGAACAGGACGTCCAGGTAAATCCAGACTGCACAGAGCTTGCTAGGCAGAGGCCACCGGTACCCTGTGGTACACAAGTTTAGCATCAGCAAGGAGCTCCACGCTGCCGTCGGCTGGGCACGTGATCTATACCCTGGGACAATAGTTCACAATTTGGGGGCAGGCATTGGTGACAGCACGGAGGATTACAGGACCTTCACCATTTGAATAAGCAGCAGGTGTGCTTTATTACACTATAAAGGCACTAATGGAGTGGGTGTGAATGTTTCTGGCTTATGGAATTGTGTTAGCAAAAAAAGGGAACTTGCCTCGTTCCTCTCAAACCAATCCCTTTCCCACTCCGCCCAGTTGTAAGTCCCTTGAGCCATACAGTGGCCAGGCCCTCCCTCGAGGACCTTTAACCGCCAGGCTATACCTACAGCCGGGAAGGGAAAATTAGAGGTCCTTGGGAGGTGGGGGTGGGGGGGCTGGCCACCTTGTGGCTCAGGGGACTTACACTGGCAAAGCTGTTTTTATTTAACCAGTTCCTGAAGATATGTTCTGAGCCCCTTAATGGAAGAACCACTCACATCCATCCTTCGTTTATCCACACGATTTTCTCTAGCATTAAGGTCCTTGTGGTTAATCTAATCTTAGTCACTATTAGATGTGTTCAGTCTCACACAGGCAGGCAGTTAGAGACGCTGTGGTGAAATTACTTCAAACACACCCCTTGAATGTCTTATGAGACACAGTCCCCTAATGTTTCAAACACACCCCTTAAATGTCTTTACTTATGATACACAGTCCCCTAATGTTTCATTAAACTCAAATTTGGGGCACGTGAGAACCACTGAGGATGGCGAAGACAATCAAGAGTGCCTAGCCTTGGAGCGTTGTCTCAGGGCAATGCTCACACTGTAGGTGACAGCTGGCTTTCTCAGTTGGCTCCTTACAACTGGGACCCACCCCTGGCCATTCGGATCCAGTAAGACTGGAAAATGTGCATTTTAAAAAAACTCAGAACTCACACTGCTAATGCTGACAAGGGAGCCTCTCCCGGCAGCAGCCAAGATATCCCTCCTCCCCCCAGCATCACCATCAGCCAGTGGAACTTTGGGTCCAGTTAATTATTCTTTCTGGAGAGTGGTTAGAGGTGGGCCCTAAATATCCAAGGGTTTTTAAAACTTCCCAGAGTCCAGTGCAGGGAGCCTGGCCGATTCTCTGCTGTCTGAGAAAGACAACAGATGCCATAAAGGAAGTATCTTGTTCCTCTCGCGTGTTGTGGAGAGTATCAAACACTTGAGCAAACCGTTATTTAGTTTTGCTAACAGAATCAGCAATGATACACCTGCCTGTGAATGGGAAGGGGAATGAGAGAGATCAGTACTCTCTTTGGAGCAGTAAAGCTCCAAAGGAACAAGCCCTCATTTATGCACAAGTCTTATTTCTATCACGCTACCCCCGGGGATATTCAGAAAAGGAAAGGATGCGGGACCTAAACCTAATCCCAAGCCTTCTAATTCTAGTCTCAGCAAATAGGATCTTACACTCTTGGCAGCCCTGAACCCAGAAACCAGCTCTGTTGTTGGGAACTGATGTTGCTTGCTTGGCGGGGGAGAGGGGCGCATGGCGGGACGGGGGGAGGGACCTTCCCTGAAAGAGAGCAGGCCCTTTTCCCCTCAAAGTTTCCTCCAAGGTGTCAGAAGAGAATACTTGTGCAAGACAGATTTGTGACTTGCCTGCTGGGGAAGGCACAGGACTAATCCAGTAGTGTCTGGTAAGATTCTGCGTGGGTGCAGGCTGTACACCCAGAAGCTGTCACTAGGGGGCAGCTTTGAGCCGAGACCAAGGGACCTGCCGCACTTCTTACATGGTCAGGGCTGTCCCTGCTGCCCAGCAGCTCACCCTGCCCTCCTGCTGTGGTTTGGGCTCTTGTACAGTCACCCCTCCTACCCGCAGTGGAGTTTGCCCCCGAGGGCTGGCCAGTTTTAGGAAGTGAGAACCCCTCCCCGTGGCTGAGAAATGATAAGCAAAAAAGTAAGGGAATTATTCAGATGTGTCATTTGAACGGTCAAGCCAGGACTGGCTTTTACAAAGGGATGCTGACTATTCCTGGCTTGTCTCCTTCCTTCTTGAAGCTTTTCAGGACTAGGTGGACATGTTCATATTGTAGCCTCTAGAACTTGGCCAGAAAACCCTGTAAAGGTAGCTCTAAAACTGCCTGTATATCTGTGACTCTTGAGCAAATGGGCCAACAGTCTGAATATTATTTCCTTTGCTCTTTGTTCGGAGGACTCTGGCTATATTAACTCATAATTTGAAAGACTATCACGTTCCCACTTGAAAGCCTTCCTAGTGTTTGCCGACTTCCTGAGAAGTTTGACGCTGGCAAACTGGCTCGAGAAGAAAGCAGGATTAATAGCTCTGTTTTCCATCCTCCACCACAACCAGACAGGAGGAGTTTATGTGTATACATTTTTAAAGGGTTGAGGGTATAACTCAAAGGCTTTCTTCCATAGTGGCTTCTCTGGGCAAAGGGGACAATTAAAACCAGAGTAATTTATTTATTCTAATGGAGACTCTGAATATTTTAACATTAACCCTACTCCAGCGCTAATGCTCTCTCTGCAAATGTTCCAAGGTACTTGGGAAGGTTTTACCATTCCATTAGAAATGCTGAGAACTCTGTGATAAAGATGAAACCATTTTGTCCTGAGGCTGGCAAAGAAAGTAAAAATCACATAGACACAGAATGCCAGTTAAATTATGTTCATGGAGTTTTGGAACACAGATAATAATTTCTCTACAAAATTTATTTTAAAGCTTAAAACTCACCAAGGATCAGGTATTAGGTTGTCCATTTTTTTTTTTTTACTCTCTCAAGTAAAATAGAATTTTAAGGCTAAAGCAAAGCTTCTCCTCTATTTCTCTCCTGAGCCCCGGTCTCTCTGCAGATGGCATGCACATGCTCTTTGGGACTACTCTGGGGGCCGCTGGCATGCTAACACCACTCACCATACAAGATGGTTAACATGGACACAGGCATGACAAGGAAGCCCAGCAGCATATCAGCTATGGCAAGTGACATCAGGAAATAGTTGGTGGCATTCTGTAGCTTTTTCTCTAGAGACACTGCCATGATGACCAGTATGTTTCCAGCAATGGTCAGAATAATCACTACAGTTGTCAATAGAGCAGACCAGTTTTTCCCCTGGAGATGAAGGATGGAGAGGCATGTCGGTGGGAGGTACCCTTCGCAGGACAGGTTGGTTCGGTTTTCAGCATCAATTGTCCAGTTGAATGCATCAGAACCGTTAGCGTCTCTGGAGTTGAAGTCGTTATGGTAGAGCCTGGAGTCACCGTGTAATTGCATTAAGGAGTTTGGAATCGAGCTCAGAGAAGTATTGTCTTCACAGAGAATTTCCATGTCTGAGCCGGAAGTTGTAGCAGATGAAGTATGGAGAGACTCGCAAGTCACAGGCTTGGCTCACCATTCATCTTCGTGTCCTGGCTCTAGGACGTGTTGAAGTGGAGCCCATGTGTAGCTCCTGGCTGCCTTTTCCTCTCCCATCGTAAGAGTTACAGAAGTGTGACGGCTCTTGATAGTGCCTCCTCCCTTCACAGCGCTAGGAGGAGTCCACGCTAGAGCCGTAAGTTATCAATGAAGCAAAGGCAAAAAAGCAGTTTTGAACGTCTGGGGACACAAACGTGTTCCTGGTTAAGGAAGAAAAGTTTTGTAACCGGTGGGAATCCGCTTCAGCTGATTCTCGGGTTAAATGTGCCGGTTTCACGAGTTCAGCCATCACAAAGTTAAAACAGCATGCAACCCGAAATCCGTAGGGAAGGCTGTGTGCCCTCTGTGTTAAGGAAGTCCGTTAAAAACCCATGCAGTGTTAATCCCATAGTAACTGGAAATACTTGGGCTACCCTTCTCTGGCCCAGGTAGAATTGCCGCAGCTGCATCAGGGATTTCAGCTCCTGTCTGCGGCTTGGTTGATGAAAGGAAAACGCTTCTAGTAGAGCGGCAGAGAACTTTCCACTTCAGAAATTCTCATGGCAATGACGGCATCGTGGCCAAGTGTGACTTCAACCAGAAAGCAAACCCCACAGCAGTAAAAGACAGCCGCCAGAGAACTTACATTCGTTGACGCCAGGGTCCACTATCCTGTGACTCGCCTGTCGCATGTGGTGACTGAGCTGGTGCGGAATCCCCTCTCCTTGAGCTTCCAGCAGCATAAAATGATAGTAATTTGATTTCTGATTCTGCTGACTTCAAAAACTGCAAGCCAGATCCAGCAGTTGAGGTCTGTCTGCTCTGGCTGCCTCTGGCTACTGCTCAGCTCCGCTAGGGTCCCTCCCTCCCAGAGCTGGCTGCTAGGCTCAGCAGGCGCCCAGTGAGGAATCAGTCACCGGGGAGCCCCTCTCAAAGTCACACAAAAGAGCCGCAGGGAAAGTGGGAAGGGCTGTCTGCACCAAGTGGCTCCCGGGTTTCCAGGAGAATAAGCAGCTCCCGCCTGTCTCCTTCCTCAGACCTCCTTCGGTCGCTGTCATAACCTGGAAGGTGGCGACAGCCAGGAAGGGCGGACCAAAAAAGCCCCCTCCCCCTAGTCTTTCTGCTACAGGTTAACATTGAGAACTTTGCTTTAGAGAGAGAATGGAGACACGGGCTAGTGGATACATTCTGAATAAGGTGGGCTACGTGGCACTAATATTTTAGACTGAGGGCTGAAGAGTGAGGAGAGACGATAAATACGGTTAGAAAACGGCATGTCCTGGAATCTGGGAGCATCCAGCACTTCTAGCCAAGCCAGTGGTGCTGCGTCCAGGAGGGATGACTGACACTGGCGACATAAGCTTCCAGGAGCCCGGAAGTCTGTGACAATAAGTGATAAACTATTAGTACAGTGGTTAGTTAGTCAAACGTATTTAAGTACACATTATTTATTGTTACGTGTGTGCACCATCTAACTAGCTCATTTTTCTTCATCTGACAAATGTCACCAGGAGGTAATGAAAACTTCGTTAGAAAATGAAAGGTTTTATTTGATTTTCATTTTTTCCCCAGAAGTGACAGTAATGGCAAGTTGCCTCATCTGCAAAAAAGACTCTCTCAAGTGGTTCTAAGGGAAGGCGGATGTAGATCATTACTTCTACAGATAAGACAATGGCTTATTTCTCCAAACATGAGGGCCTTTCTGGGGGTCCTGTCCTCCCCATTCTTCTCTTGTCCTTTACACTCCCCATTCAGCCCCTCCCAGGCCTTCGATGTGTTGCTAATCACCCAATCCTCAGGGCAGTACCTCAGCTAAATGTCCAGCTGCCTTCTATAGCCTTTCATCTGTGACCCAGGTCACCTTATCATTGTCCATTCTGAGCCTCTCTCTTAGGGCTCCTTGCTACACATCCTCTTGGTTCATGGAATCTTCATAACTATGGTTCCCCATCCCCCTAGTCCTTCCATCTCCCTGCATATCCCTCTGGACTCCCAGCATGCCCTCCCATCTTCCTTCCATCTCCCTGCCTATCCCTCTAGACTCCCAACATCCCCTCCCAGCTAATGAACTTGCTCAACTCTTCTCTGTTCAGCCCACAGTGAGGAGCCCTTCTGTTCTTCGTGGCCAGGCACATTATTCCCCAGGTCACCTACCTGTCACTAGGCTGCTGGTCTTCTGCATCCAATGCATGGTCTGTCAGGGCAGGACTGGAGAGAGGAGGCATGGGAGTCAGAGTCCCTTGGTTCAGAATCCCAGATTTGCAACTCATACAGCCAAACTAACTCAGCTGTCTTGAGAACCAGGATGATATTAGCTTCATCACTGGGTTGCAGAGAGACATCAGATGACATGCATGCATAGCTAATAGGATTCTCTACACTGTACACTAGCCATGTAATTTCTGTTGCTATTATTATTATTACTATCATTATTATTATTTTGTTTTTTTGAGACAGGGTTTCTCTGTGTAACAGCCCTGGCTGTCCTGGAACTCATTCTGTAGACCAGGCTGACATCAAACTCACAGAGATCCGCCTGCCTCTGCCTCCTGAGTGTTGGGATTAAAGGTGTGTGCCACCACCGCCCAGCTAAAATTATGATTGATTGCAGGAAAAAATCATTATCCCCCTCCTGCCTACATTCCTTACCACTTCTTTGAGGGGTACACAACTCCTTTCTTATCTTGCTCATTCCCTGGGGCCCCCTACTTTTAGGCCCAGACTCTCACCGCTTTTTCATGGCCAGCCTGGTGGCAGCCTGAACTTTCATACTTCTGACAAGTTCATCTTCGTGTTTACAGCTCCTTGAGGCTGGGATGCTCTCACTGCTTCTCTTTCTGTATTCACCTTGTGAATGTCCAAGGTGCAACTCCCACGCAGAGACCCCCAGGTTTGCCGCTTGTTACTTCTGAGACCTCGAGTGAGTGCTTTGATTTTCTCACTGGCTTTCCTCACTGAATGAAAAGGAGTAGGATTAGCCATACATTGACTTCAGAGGGTTAATCTGAGAGCTAAGTAAGTTTATAGATTTGCCTGGAATATTATAGGCCCACATGTTTTTAATCTTATTGCTGTTATTGAATTTCCATTTAGGGAGTCTGCTGTGAACTGCCCTTCCCCACTAGAGGCAATGGCTTGCATATCTTTTGCAGTCTTTCATTTGAATGCTAATACATGGAGTTCAAGCCACATAAAGGCAAGAGGTGTTTACATCTCCTTCATGGTTGGGCGCATGATTTGTCCTTTAAATACCCATGAAAAAAAGTGTTAGTCAATGTCTAATGTTCTTCAAAGACTTGGTGGCACAGGCCTGTAATCTCAGCTATTTAGGGGGTTTAGGGAGTAGGGTGGCAGGTTCAAGACCAGCCTGGGAAATGATATTAAAAAGGATTAATTGCAGTTTTTGCACAGTTTTATGGACAAAGCAACATAGACAGGCTCTATCTAGGTTGTTGACCCCTGATAATAGAATATGAGTCAGGTGGGGGAGGAAGATATTTGTATCCCTATATATTGGACATAGCAATGGGACTATTTGCAACATTTAAGCATATGTACAAATTTGGAGTGTTTTGATTATATTCAACCCTAGCCATTCTAAGTCCGACAGTCTTTTTGAGTTTGCAGTGTGTCAGCAGCTGTGGTAGATACTGGAATGTGCAGTCCAGCGCCCCCTGCAGGACTGTAATGCTCAGCTTTGTTACTGAGAGCAGGATTAGTAGCTGGCTCTCAGTTATGAAAATTGCTCTCATCCAGAGAGGTCCCTTCATATGTGGCCGCACTATTTCCCCGAGGGCAGTGACACTAGTCTCACCTCTACCTGAAGGCTGGATTGTGGTCTGTCAGTGGTCTCCTTAGAGGAGCTTCTCACGTGTACTGAGGCCTTTACTGTATGAGTCGTAAACACCTTCCCCCTCAAAACCTTTATTGTATGGAGTCACATCACTCCCCACCCGCATTGCTCCCCTATAGGTGCTGATCTGGGAGTCCTCTTTAATAAACCCTCCTACACAAGCCTGCCTGATTTGGCTTCCTGGGAACTCAGCCTAAGACTTAACTTTCCCAGCTGTGTTTTAATATTTTTTTCCACCCGTGGATAAGGCTGTCTGTCCTACAGAGAGCAGGAAGAGAATTGTTGCTTAAGTTAGCGAATGCCTCTTTGGCATAAACTTCCGGTTACGCATGGACAGCGGCTGCCTTGTTATTGACAGAGGAGTTTGAGGCCAACAACTCAAACCAATTTATTATTCGAGGTTGAATTCTAAAATGATTGGGCTTTACATATGGGGTGCCTTTTATATCTAGTTTATTTTGAACAGGCCAACAGAAATTATTGCTTAAAATTGCTTTACAAAGTTGCTGGAGTAGTATTGGAAGCCCTTGCTGGACTTTGTTTGTCCCCGTACTAAAGGTCTTGGTTCCTGAAATATTAATGCTTTATAGATGTTAAACTATGTGAAGGAAAAGTTCTGTGAGTAAATAAATCGGGCACATATTGCATCTTTATAGCCTCCTCTTTAGCATTTTAAATGCTGCAGGAGATCTCGTAATAGCGGAATTTGCTTCTGTTAATCTCTTTTCTCCCCTCTTCCAAAACATTCACTGTAGGTCAATTTTATTTTCTTTCAAAGAATTGAGTTATATTTTGCATTCATCAAAATGTAAAGACCTTAAATATGTAATTCATGAATTTTGAAGAAATTTATACAGCCACACAACTGTCACCCAGATCAACAAAACTACTATTTCTATGACTCCATTATTTTTGAAAGCTCCTTCATACCCATTTTGACCTCTGCTTAAGCCAGAAACATTTGGTTTCTTTTTATTCTGTAGTATGTCTGTGAGTTCTATCCAGTTTGCTACTGTAAAACTGGTATGTGTGTGTGCATGTGTGTGTGAGTGTGTGTATGTGCGTGTGTGTGTGCCGACAAGGCCAAAGGAGGACAGCTGTTGTCCTGCTCTGTCAGTCTTTCCCCTATTCTCTTTAGATAGGGTCTAATACTACACCTAGAGCTCACTGTTTATTGACTTGGGCTGGTTGACCAGCATGCTCTAATGGTCCTTCTGAGTCATGTCATACCAGCCATAGGGTTAAAGGTCAGTGAGGCTATGCCCAGCTTTTATGTATGTGTTGGGAATCTAATCTGAGGCGTTCATGTTTCCTCAGCAAGTGATCTTAACCACGGAGCCATCTCTCCAAAACATCCCTCTACAATCTTTGTTTAAAAATAGATGGTAATCCAGTAAAATCTTCAAGAATCTAGGCACGAATATAGACTGGATCTGTAGTCTGTCTATCCTTTAAAAAATTTTACCTTTTCCAGATGCTGCCAACACCAACCTCTATTCAATCAACCGAATCCAATCTTGTCCTGAATTGGCAGCATGGAATTCTTTTACTCCATGTCCTCCTTAAAGAACGTGTCCTGAATTTTCTGTGACACAGATTTTACCAATGGTCTGAGGATGAAAGAGCACTATTCACAGGCCATTTCTTAGGGCATTTAATCCGTCACTTCCCTTGGATGCTGCAATTCTCCGGTTGGAAATGAGCTAGCCTTCTTGGAACGTTTTTCTTTTCTTTATTTAAATTTTTTCATATAGTATGTTTTGATTATAGTTTCTCCTCCCCATATTCCTGCCAGTTCCTCCCTACTTGCCTTCTTATCTGGATCCGTAAGCTTTCTGTATCTTGTTAGAAAACAATTAGGTATGTAAGGAATAATAAAATAAAAATTAAGCAAGGTAGAATATGACAAAGCAACAAAATAAAATAATGAATCAAAGAAAAAACACAAGAAATGCACAGAGACACATATGTTTGCATACAGAGGATCCCATTAAAAAAAAACCCAAACTGGAAACCATAACATACATGCAAAGGACCTGTAAGGTTAAAAATAATGCCCTGACATAACATGAGACAAAGAACCTCCAAAGGTACCTTTGAGTTTGTTTCATGTTGGCCTTTCACCACTAGTCATGGGCCTACCCTTAAGAGTATTTTGTTCCCCCAGTGAGATTCCTTTGGAGAAAATTAATTTTTCATTTGCAAATAGTTATCTGTTAGAGCTAGCTTCTATGTTAGGAATGAGGCGTGTCTCCACTTCTCCTTTCAGCTCCGTGACCCCATCTGGTCCAGACCTGTGCAAGCCCTGTGCAAGCTGCCACACTCTCAGTGAATTCCTATGTAAAACCTAGTGTACTTGACCACTGTGTATCCGAGCCATACAACTGCCACTGACTTTATCAAAAGAAAGAAGTGTTTGAAATTAGTGACTGACTGTCAGATTTTGATTTTTTTAGCGAATGTTCAGTTTGCAATGTTTATTAACTAGATAACTGTTGAGTACTCTGCTGAGCTGTTATTGATACTAAGTACACATTTGAAGAGAACCATCTTCTTGCTCAAATATTCGATTGCAGCATGGGTGAGTATTGGGTTTGGGGAAAAGAAATAAATTTGGCAATCCGTGGCATATTGATGGCATTTTAAATATGACACTGGGTGAGATCATAGCAGAAGCTAGAGGCAGGGAAGGAAAAAGGGCTGAGGATTGAGCTCTGGATTTTTCCAGTATTTTGAGTCAGGGAGGGGGAAAAGGCTAGTTAAGTAGATTGACTTTGAATATCACTAAGTCTTTGCATTCACCTAAAGTCAAAGAAAGTGCAGAATGAGGTAACATGTTCCTGATGAGTTCGATGACTACAGAATGGCGCCCACGTGGATAACTGCATCCACAGAAAGCCTGAGAAAGCTTGGGAAAGAATAGAGTTAAAGCATATTTTCTTGGTAGCAGCAATTTCCCAGGTCTGCTCTGCTTGCTGGAGACAAGCAAGCGCTCTCATCTAAGAGAGGCTTCCTGACTCAGCTTTAGCTGCAAAACCTTGCAGCTCTTTAAGAGGTCATGCCACTAAACACTTAAATGGTGTTGATGAAAAGCCAACTGCATGCTTTTCGGTTTTCAGCCGTAGCAGGAAAAAAACTGAGCTGTTTTAAAATGCCGGCTTTCTGGACCGTCCTGCCAGGGCAAACTCTGACTCTTTCAGGCAGGCAGTCCGACTGAGTGTGGTTTGTGAGCAGTTACAACGTCGAACGAACGACCGTCCCTGGAACTTTGCGGTATCTGTTGTGGCATTAAAAATGGCTACATACCTTTGCCATGAGGCTGGAAAGCTAAGAAATGGGCTGGATCCCGCCGTCAAATTGCTATTATCATCCCTAAAACCCTGAGTGGCTTCCCATTGCTCTTCAAGTAGGATCCAGCCATTTATTATGGCCTAGCAAGGCTGACATGATTGATGATCAACAACCTTGCAAGCCTCATACCCTCTTCAGTTTCCTTATTTCTGTTTCTACCCAGCTCTCAGAATCAATCAATTACTCCAGACCAGCCTAGCCTTGGGGAAGCCCACTTCGGACTCCTTTTGCGTGGAGAACTCTACATCCAGTGTCTTCCTTCTTCTGACTTCAAATCAAATGCAACCTTCATGGAAGATGATCCCAGACCATCCTACCAAAAGCTGTTCCTCACTCTTAATGCCATCAAAGCCATGGATTTAATCCTCTCCATAAAGACTCATGTGGTCAGAAAAAGAGAGATATACAATAAAGAGAGACTCAAAGATGAAGAAAACCTCTAAATGGTTTACAGTGTGTTAAAAATATATGCAGGCTAAAGGTTAAAGTCCTTAAAAATAAAAAAATAAAGAGAGTAGTAGGGTGTGGTGGTACATACGTTTAATCCCAATGCCTGGGAGGCAGAGGCAGACAGACCTCTGTGAGTTCAAAATGTGGTGGCAGACACCTTTAATCGCAGCACTTGGGAGGCAGAGGCAAGTGGATCTCTGTGAGTTCAAGGACAGCCTGG
>LOEQ01004447.1:0-21040 GCA_001685075.1 Bramus lutescens
GTGTGTATAGCTTTGTGTGTGCCTGTGTATGCTTGTGTGTGTGTGTTTGTGAGTGTTCTGTCACTTGTTTTTCCTGATAGTCACAAATCGTAAGCCTACACTGATTGCAGAGCTCTGATCTCATGTTTGTCTTTGTTTCTTCTGGGCTTCATGAGCCTAAGTCTTTACTTCCAAGTTATTCTGAAAAGTTATCAGTCTATTCCTCATTATTACTTCTCTGTGCATCAGAATAGATGGCAGGTGTTTCAGGATCATAAGGCACTCGGTGCTGCTTCCACGGCTGTAATGTTGAAAGAGTGACTTCAGCTCCCATTCATCCTCAGCTTGTTCATTACATCAGTTTAAACGTCTGAAGACCAGAATCAATGAGGTAAGAATAAACAACACGTCTAATCTCCTGCTTTGATATCACCCCATCATCTTCCGCTTAAAATACACCATCGTTTTACTTTCATCTATCTTCCTCTCTAATAAAACCTTGACAGCTCAAGCAATGTGTTATAAAACCTTGGAAAGAGATTAAAACTTTCCATTCTCACTCCTTCTTGCTTGATCATGCAGAATCATCACTAACACTTTTTGTCATTTTACAATTTCTTTTTTTTATACAGCGACCCGGAGTATTTCTTTGTATGTGCACTTCTTCATGTAATATCCAGATGTCTTTAACCAATGTTTTCCCAAGAAGCTCAAAGTTCACTAATTGTCTCTTGAACACAAAAAGGATACTTGGATATCTGTTTCTTAAATGGAAAATTTTATAATTTAAATATTATACTTACAGTTCATACATGACAAAGTTGTCTTAATGGTTCACAACTCCTGTGACAGCAGTTGTCTTCTGAGAAATCAGAAGTTGTGTGCTAAAAGTTTTATCATGGAGAACTTCCTGAAAGATAACAGTCAGGGAAGTAGACAATCATCACTATTCCCGTGAAAGAATCTGAGGGGAAAAATCCAAAGAAGCAGTTGCTTATGCCCAGGCTGACAGTACAGTTGAGGTCAGTGAGTATACAAAGTCTCAAGGAAAGGTGATCTTGATGGCTTTGGATGGGACAAACTCTGAGTGTTAAGGTTTCATAATGAAAGATTCTGAGGCAGATATTAAATTCTGATCATGACTCCTGCTGATGTCACTGAGAATCCTACACAATATCTGACAACCTTACCTCTTCACACACCTGTCAGAGAGAAGTGCTGTGGGGGTGATTCCAGGATCCCAGAGCTCTTGAATAGAACAAGCTCTGGAGCCCAAAGTTTGATTGTGGTGCGTCGTGTCTGATGCACTCTTCTTATGAGGTTTCCAATGAATATCTTAGGAAGGAGATCCAGGGTTAAAACACTTCACTCCCTTCTCCCAACCTGAGTGCCCATCCTACTGGGATTGTATTTACAAAGTGGTCTCCTGTGTCAATGTGGTCAAAATAGAGCTAGAAAATATCAGATTGAGTGTGGTAACCTAGACCCCAAAAGACAATTATCACATGTACTCACTCATAGTGGTTTTTAAATGTAAAGCAAAGAAAACCAGCTCACAAACCATAATCCCAGAGAACCCAGACAACAATTAGGACCCTATGAGAGACAAACATGTATCTAATCTACATGAGAAGTTGACAAAGACAAGATCTCCTGAGTAAATTGGGTGCATGGGGACCATGGGAGAGGGTTGAAGGAGAGGAGAGAGGCAGGGAGGGGAGGAGAGAAAAATGTATAGCTCAATAAAATCAATTAAAAAAGAGAGGGAATCTGAGAAGTACAAGAAAGAACTACAGATAAGTGAGGTATATGAACAGGAAGTGACATGGGGCCTCCTGAGTACCCAGGAAACTATTCAATGCTATTATTTCAAGTCACAGTGTGATAACCATACTGTTCAACTCAGCACTTTATTTTTGTTTTCAGAAACTTAATCCAAATGGTAAACTGTTCAAATTGCACTAAGGAAATATACCTCAATTTTGGTTTATAGGTTTGAATTGTAATTATGTATTACAATTCCCCATAAGCATGATTAGCTACAAAAGTCATAAGAAGGAAGAATAGGTTCAAAGCCCACAGAACCAAGGAAGAAATACTGACTGATGCAAGATATTTTTAATGAACTTTCATTAAAGTTAATCTTTCCTATAACTTTAATTTCTCAATATTCTTTTTGAAAAAATAAAATCTTAATGCTTACTGGGCTGTGTTGGAACATGCCTTTAATACTAGTACTCAGAGACAGAGGCAGGCAGATCTCTGAGTCCAAAGACAGCCTGGTCTACAGAATGAGTACCAGAACATCCCAGACTACCCAGAGAAACCCTGTTTCATATAACAAAACTGAAACAAAACAAAACAAAAATCTAATCTCTTTGAATAAGTATCTTTTTACTTTTAAGTTTATTTTTTATTGTTTGAGAATTTTATACATCATATGATGTGTTTAAAACACATCTATCCCTCATTCTTTCTCGTCCAATGGCTGAAAAACACTGTCTTAGTTTTTTTTTTTGCTGCGAAAAGACATCATGAATCAAAATCTATTTTAACAGAAATATTTAATTGGGGTGGCTCATTTAAAGTCTCAGAGGTTCAGTCCATTATCATCATGACAGGGAGCATAGTGTAAGGTAGGCAAACATGGTGCTGGAGTAGGAGCTGAGACTCCTACATCTTGCAGGGAACAGGAAGCTAACTGAGACATTCTGTGGTAGCTTGAGCAGAGCAAACCTCATAGCCTGCCTCCACAGTGGTATACTTCCTCCATCTAAACCATACCCTCTCCAATAAAGCTTTACCTCCTAATAGTGACTCTCCTTATGAGATTTATGCGGGCCAATTACATTCAAAGAACCACAAACACTTAGTGAACTGTTTAATATTCTTTGCCATTAGGAAAATGCAAATAAACACTACTTTGTTAATTCATCTTAAACCTGTCAGAATGTCCAGATCAATAAAAAATGCTGGCAAGAAAGTGGGGTAAGGAGAACACACACCTCTTGCTGGTATGTCTGCAAGCATAAACAACCATATGGAAATCAATATGGTGGTTCCTCTGAAAGATGAGACTCAATCTATTTCAAGATCCAGCTATCCCATTCTTGGGCATATACCCAAAGAATGCTTCTTTCTAGCACTGAGATATTTACTCAATCCCATTAATCACTTCTCTATTAATATGAGCCAAGAATAGAAAACAACTTCGATATTCCTCAACAGATATATGAATAAGGAAAAAATCATACATTTACATGATGAAATATTTCTCAGCTCTTAAAAAATAAATTCTCAGGTTTCGACAAGTATAATATGTGTTCACTTAAATGTGAACATTATCTGTTAAGTAAATGATAACCAGTGACAATCCATAAATACTGTAATATTTTTCCTGAAAGACACGCTAATGCAACTGTGACACAAAGCTTGTGGGAATAACCAACCAATTTCTGTTTAGATTAAAGGCCCACTTTACAAGACGTAATCTACAATCAACGCTGTTTGGACGACCAAGTACTTGAGACTAGATAATTCAGGGATTTAGAATAAAATCAAATGCTAATATTCTACTAAATGAACATAGCAATAAAATGGCTCCTAATGATAACCTGCTATGCTCATAGATTTGTGTATTACTCAATCATTACTAGAGAAATTTTCTCCTACAGCAGATGGAGACAATTATTGAAAACCATGACCAGATATTAATGTAGAGAGTAAGAGACCTTGAAACATTCAGCCCTAAATGAGATATCACCATCAGATCCCTCCATACATGTGTAACAAACTTTCCTGTAGGATATTCTGCTGCAGCCACCAGCCCCTCCAATATGACATGGAGACTTACTATTAATTATGAAAGCATTTCCTTGAGCTTAGACTTGTTCCCAACTGGCTTGTATCACTAAAATTAACCTGGTTTTATTAATCCACATTCTGGCTTGTGGCTTTTACCTTACTCCCATTCTGTATATCTGACTTGTTCTGCATCTTGCTGGCATTGCTCCACTTATCTCTCCTTGAAAGTCCCACCTATTCTCTCCTGTCTAGTTATTTGTTGGGACACCATTCCGAGTTCTGGCCTCCAGCTTCTCTTCCCTGTTTAAAGAATTTTACTTTCCTTCTGATCTGAGTTAATGAAAGCTGTGTCAAAGTTGTTTACCAGCTCTGCTTCGTGAGCAAGTGTTGCCTTGGCCTTGAGGATCAGAGGATAAGGTTTTCACCTGTTGGCCCCCCTGACTGTTGGCTATATAAGACTCCATGGTGCTATTGAATGAGGGCTTCTTATCAGTGTCTAGAGGTCCGTGTTTCTGTCTCTGTTTGTGTGTCTCTGTATGCTTCAACCTCCAGCCCCTTGCCAAAAGATCAGGAACTGTATGGTAGCTCATAGAGCGCAGACAGGCATTGTGCACTGCAGTTATTGACCATTTAGATTTTTGTTAAAACAGTCACAGTAACACATCTTCACACACCGTAAGCAAATATTTTGCAGCACTCAGATATTAGGGAACCCTGTGGAAGAGGAGGTGGAAAAAGTTCAATACCCAGAAGTGATAAAGGATACCAAAAAAGCAAGACCCTCTTCATCAATAAGCTATAACCATATATGAACTCATAGAAACTGAGACAGTATAAACAGGATATATATGAGTCAACACTAGATGGATTCTGAGAACTGAAAGAAGTCCACCCATCCCTAATCCAGATGTAATACCCAATTGATAACTACTTGCAATGAATTTTTAGTTTTCTCTGAGTTCCACAGGAAAACAACCCATTCTTTTATTTTTAATTCTCTCATATTTTATGTTCCAATTGCATCAGTTTCTTCTCTCTCCACTCCTCCCAACCCCTCCCTGAAACTCCCCACTCCTCCAGATCCACTCCTCCCCTGTTTCAGTTCAGAAAAATGTAGGCCTGATGGGAATACTAACCTAACACAGGATAACAAGTGAAATAAGACTAGGCACATGCCCTCATATCAAGGCTGGATGAGGAAAACTGTTGTGGGTTAGGGGAGGTTGCTTGTTCATTTTCCAGCCACCCAGACTCCCAAAATAATCACACAGAAACTATAGTATTTGCATTACATTTTGGCCAATAATTAAGTGTGTTGCTAGCTAGCTCTTTTATCTTTGGTTAACTCATTTCTATTATTTTATATTTTACCACAAAGTTTGTGTTCTACTGGCAAGTTCCAGCTGGCAGCTTGTATCTTTCTCCTCTGGCATCTCCATGGTGTCTCCTCACTCCTCCTTCTTTCTCCCAGCATTCAGTTTAGTTTTCCCCACCTACCTCTGTTCCCTGCACAGGCCCAAGACAGTTTCTTTATTAACCAATGGTATTCACAGCATACAGAGAAGAATCCCACCTCTTTTCTGTTTAAATAAAAAGGAAGGTTTTAACTTTAACACAGAAAAATTACATATAACAAAATAAGTATCAAACAAGAATTACAGTTACAATATTTATGTCTACTTTATCTTTTATCATAACTAAGGAAAACAGTAACTGTCTATTCTTCAACTTCATCAAAGACCCCAGAAGGATATAATATTTCCTAAATCATCAGGAAGTGCACACTAAGCAACTTCCAAAATGCTAGAAATGACAGAGACATCTTGTTGCCTGGGCAGTGACCCAAAATTCTTCTGTAAAATTGTGGGTACTCATTTTCAGCCTACTGGCCCATAATATCTGGAAGACTTTTCTATGAATCAGAAAATTTCAAAGATAGCTCCACTTGTATTTTCAGTTTGTCCTTCACTTTCTTCTGTGTCCTGCACAATGTCTGGCAGGACACTGCTTCTTTTATGATTGTGTCACCTTCTTTAGGCGGCTCCAGCAATCATTTTTGTGGGTTCTGCATGTCCAGTTCATACAGCATAACATTTAGCTGTCCAGACAAATTCAGCTTCTTGCCAAAATGGCTAACCAACTCCATAAGGAGCCTCTTCAATGCCCATCATCCTCTCAAAGTAGATTGGTGTTGCCAGGAACATAAATGTCTCTCTGAGATGAAAAATCTTAAGCTCTTAAGACATTTTAAATTCCATATTTTGAAGGTCTGTGAAAGATTTGAAGAATATCTATTTAACTTATATATATCTCTATATATCCAGAAAACATAACTAACATGACTACAAGCTGACTAACATAGATGATTATATACTAACCTTTATTTCTTAATTATACATTACAGTTCAAATGAACTATACAAAGACAATATCCTTAATCAAAAGCAGAAATATACATATAACAAAATTGACCTAATATTTGTATCAATAGACCAATATTCATAACAGTGCAAAGTATTCATCTCTATAGTATATCCCCCTTTAAATGTAAATAAACATTTATAAACAATCATTTAGGGAATTGAGGTATAGTTCTTTCCAAACTGCTTCCTTCTTTTTTTTGAGGGTCAAAGTAATTTATATTATTTTATATTTTACCATGAGGTTCATGGCCTATGGGCAAGGTTCCAGCTGGCAGCTCACATCTTTCCCCTTTGGCGGCTTCATGGTATCTCCTACTTGGCCTTCTTTCTCCCAGCATTCAGTTTAGTTTTCCCTCTTTGTTCTATTCTGCCATGCCCAGGCCCAAGACAGCTTCTTTATTAACCAATTTTATTCACAGCATACAGAGGGGAATTCCCACATCAAAGTCAAAGGCACTCCACACACCCACTGTTCAGAGTCACACAAGAACACCAAGCTATACAACCCCAACATATATGTAGAGGACCTAGCTCATACACATACAGGCTCCCTGATTTTATGTACAATCTCTGTGAGTCACTATGATCCCTACTTAGTCTAAGGGTAGATTACATGCCCAATAGCAGATGACCAACAAAAAATGAACTCAACGTCATCTTTGGAGGTTCTTGGTCTCATAGCTTTTCTTTTTCGTTCAATTTTATCTTATATTTTTACATTTTATTTTACTTTTTTCAAAATTTTCTTGTGTTCTTTTTTTCATGTTCCATATTATTTCCTTATATATCATGATTTCCAGCTCAGTGCTTGTATGGGATTCCTAAGTATTTAATAAGTGAGTCTCTGTATCTATGTGTGTTTCTTTGCCTTTTCTTGGAATTCTTTTTCCTTCTGCTTGTTTTGTCTTTAATGTGTCAGTTTTGATTTTGTTGTATTATCTTTTATTTTACCATTTTCCTTTAGAAACCTTTTTCCTAATGAGAGACAGAAAGGGAGTGAATCTGAACAAGAGGTCATACAGGGAGGCACTCAACAGAGTTGAAGAAAAGGAAGCCATAATCATGATATATCACATGAGAACAAAATCTCTTTTCAATAAAATGAAAAATAGAAAAAGTGAATTAAAAATTGAAGAAATAACATGAGATCATAAGAATAATTCCATTACAATAATACAATTTCAATTCAGATTCATGTTCTAGACTGGCAGCTTAAGCCTGGGCACAAGATTAGTAGTGAGAATGTGACTTTTAGGAGAAATCAAGCAAACCTGCATGTGATTTATGACATTAAATGGATATGGCCAGTTCCTTCTGTTTGGGAAGTTTACTTCATCTTGGACATTCACATTTATAAGTGAACCTTCGGAGGGAGCTCGCTCTGGTGTGGAAACAGTCAGAACTGTCAGTTTTAGCTAAGCTGCTTGTCTGTTGCATAGTTCCCATGATTGAATGTGAAGATTATAATCATTAGCCATGACAGGGGTTCACTGTGTGTGGAACGTGATGTGCTGCTGACATTCTGTTTACATGAGGAAGTGAAAATCAGACTTCATCTTTTCCAGCTCAGCACCCAGAGGTCTCTAGGTTACTTACCAAGGCCCGGCAGCTATTGTGTTCCCAAACTGTGCACTAAATTGTTCCTTCACACAGTGGGAGATGATTTCCCTACATCTTATAATTGCTACTGCTCATTAAGTGGGACATGTATGTATGTGACATCATTACTGTGGCTCATTTAATATTGTGCATCAATTTAGAAATAATATTTTCCAAATGTTTTTGTTGTTACAAACTTTATCTATTAAAGTTTTTTAATGCATTGCTTACATTAGTCACAAATAATACCAGGACATACACACTTTTAACAGGCTAAGTAAAAATCTACTTTTAAAATTTTCTTAAAAGGTCCCATTTAATATGATTCTACAGATAATTCTGATTGTACTTAAATATATTTGAATGTATTTTCATTCAAGTAATTAAAATTTCTGATAATTTTTGAACTCAAGTAAAACAAACTTTAATATGTGTTTCAGTTACTTTAGTGATACTAAGTATGTTAAAACTTAGCCTTCATTTTTTACTAAGATACGATTATTAATGGAATACTTATTTGAAAAAAAATATGCTTTGATATGTGCCTCTTTTTCTAGGTGCAATTTATTGTTCTGTTGTTTCATAAAAGTGGAAAGCAAGCTATAATTTGCAACTTTAACTCATTTTAGTGGCATTTTCCTCTAAATATGTGATTGTTACAATCACCTGGCTTCAAAAAGTATGTTTGTCATAGACAGTCACCGAAATCTCAATGAAGCATGGACCTTCTAATTTGAGAAGACATAGGACCTAGATGGCCAGCTTCATCCTGTTTCAAAAGAGAACATGAAGTTGCTTATAAGCTATCTTTAATGGAAAATAGTGTCCAGATTTTAATCTTAACAATAAATATAGTGAGAAATATCCAAATCAAATTACTTTTAAATAATTTCCTTTTTAATGTTAATAAATAAATAGAAAATTTACTTATCTTCTAGCCATAACTTAACAACTTCAGATACCATTCCCTATGTTCTCAAAAATAAATTAGATGTGAACACTAATCAACCAAATAGTTGCATTATGTGATTCCAAACACTTATGAGTTTAGGAGAAAAATAAAAAGCTTAATATGATTCACCTTACTTAACCTCAACCAAAATTCAGATTTTTAAAAAATATATTGAACTAGGATTTTCACTGAGTAGAAAGGGTTCTTCTTTAACTGCAATGTGATTATTATGAGTTTAGATATTCATTAACTTGAAATAACTTGAATAAGATAATGATAGTATTTTAGAAGGAACAAATTATCTCTACTATACACTAGTTAATATCAGGAGATCATTTCTGAGGCGAGACACTGTGAAAATGGTTTAATGAATGGACATTCCAATGGTTCCCAGCGGATCCAGCCCTTCAGTCTCCTAAGTCCTTCTGCGCTGTTTCTGAGACTGTTGTCTTTCCAGGGCTGCTCTGCAGAAGCAGAAGTGTCTTTCTTCCAGGTCACCTAGTCTCCAAGGGGAAAGATGCTGCAAACAGGAACACAGTTTGGAGGAAGTCGCTGCAGGTGTGTTACAGTGCTGGCCTTCAGGGTAAATAAGAATGAGGAAGGTTAGTCAAGGGCTCTGCTAAATTAGTCTGACTAAGGCAGTTGTTTCCCATATGAAATGAAACGCTGATCCTAAGATACCATCTCTTGGGGCCGTAGTTATTCCAAGCACACCTCTGTGGGACAGAGGTCATACATCCTCCTTGCCCTACCAGAGCAATGTCATAAAAAAATCAGTAGTCAACTCGGGGACATAGAAACATAAGGCAGGGTGAATAGGAGGTCCTTTTGATATAAGTAGTAACATGCGTTCTGGAAGGCAGGAATGGAAAAACACTGTTAATTCAAAAAATAGTAATAAGAAAAGTGATTTCTGTTGTATTGACTATTGTAAGCCAAGCAAATTCAAGGTCTTTAACACATTAGCAAGCTTGATTTCCAAATAATTCCACAATTTTGCTTTATTTCCATTTGATAAAAAAGACAAAAATATTGGGAAATAATTATCCAGCATCATGCAGCAATCAAAAGAAATAATAAAGATAAGAAATATAAAAAAGTAGGTGCTGGAGAGATGGTAAATGGTTAAGGGCATTGGGTCCTCTTACCGAAGACCTGGGTTTGATTCTTGGTACTTAATACTCATAGGCACCTTTAATTCTGGTCCCTAGGCTGCTGATGACAGCCTCTTCTGTTTCCTCAGGTAATAATCACTCAGGTAATAATTAAAAAACAACCATACATATAAAAGACAAAAGTCTTAATGGCAGAGAGACAAATAAGAAAGCAAGTGGTTCATTTCTAAGGCTAGCCTATAAGTAACTCCAAACTGTTGTGCTCCAAATCATGTGGGCATATTACCAAGTATTAAAATCCATCATTGGTATGCTCTGATATATTTTCATTTTGATTTGTTGTATTTGTGGGATAACAAATCAATTACATTAATCTAATCAATATTTAACCATTAACTATTAAATATTGATTAATTAAAAAAGTCATCTTGTTTCATAACATATCTGAAATTATGGTTGTTCAAGTGGAAAAAAATAAGTTTTCCATTATGTTTTTCTAGATCCAACACTTCCTGTTCTGAAGAATGAATCTCGCCCAGAATTGGGGGGTGCATGCCCTTAGTCCCAGAATTTGGGAACGAGAGACAGGCAGATCTCTGTAAGTTTGAGGCCAGCCTTGTCTACAAGAGCTAGTTTCGGGATAAGCACCAAAACTATACAGAGAAAAGAGAAAACCTGTCTCGAGAAACCATAGATAAATAAAAGAATCTTAAATCAGCAAAGTATGAGATGTAGCATTCTTTTAAGGAACAGTGCTTGCATAATTCGGCATGCAAGGTAAATTATGAACAAACTATGGGGCAGATATGTTGTGTAGTAATTTATAGTTCACACCCAATCTTCTCCCTTCTCCTTCTCTTCCTTCTCCTCTTCTTCCTCCTTTGTAACTTTTCTATACTATGGCAATGCCTGAGAAATTCACTGCTCTGCCAAAATCGGGTCCTCTGACCTTAATTAAAAGGTCAAATGCAAATGTTCTGCACTATTCTCTTCACTCGTAATACTTCCGTTACCTCTTGATAGATTCTACCGTGAGTTTCCTACTCCCAGTACTTCCGTCTTCTGGGAAGATTTCAGCGCATGTCTTCTCAAGATGAAATGTGGATGAACATATCTGCATACCTCCACAACACAGACTTTCATTGTTTCTGATGTCAATGAGAAAAACATCCATTTCTCAAAACTCCCAGACAGAGAAATTGTCAGCCCACAGACCCCATCTAAATTCAACAAGAATTGTAGCTGTCAAACCATGGGGTAGATTATCAGTTGGTTCTGTTTGGATTATGGACTCTGATTTCACCAGTAATATCAAGGGAACTTTGTGTAATCTATTTAAGTGCTCTCAGCTTCAAGTAACTTCTCCTATAAACTGGGCTGTTAGTAGTTCATAAGGTTCATAGGAAAGAAAGAGAATAATATAATTAAAACTCCCTGTCTGTCAAAAGAGAAGTGGTCAAGACCATAAATGCCCCTTTTTGGCTTCCCCTTGCCCCTCTAAACTGTCAGCTTGGTGCACACATTGCAAGCACTGGTCACTCACTTTTCACTGCTTTTCTCTTTCTGGCTTCTACTTTCTCATTCTGGGTCCTGGGGATCTACCATGATTTGAGGTAATCCATAAATGATCTTCACACTCACAAAGGAAAGCCTCTCAAAGGCAATAATAGCCCACAATGGTAAAATCTTGGTAACCACAACAGTTTAATCCTGAATTCATTTTTCTCTAGATATGAAGTTATCATGTTTCGACAAAATTGTAAAATTCCTGGGAATCAGTAACATTCAAGAAGGGATTCTGTTGATCTCTTTAATTTTGAGCAAAGTTAAGTAATAGCAGGAAAGAGAGTCTGTTCGACTCTTAAATGTTTCAATCCAAAGAAATACTACTGAATTTTAAAGCAATGAATACAAAAAATTAAAGCACCCTGCTCATATTTGTCTCATTTCTTTAATGATTTGTAAACTTATCCTAACTGCTTCCATGGCTGCTGTTTGAGGACTCACAGGGGGACATGATAAAGCATTTATAGTCACAATGATATCACCAGTTATGAGAAAATTGGCATGCAGGCAAAAAACAGGGCCCATTGGGAAATTTGGTAGTACTACATCTCATTATGAGCAGAACCATGAGAAGTGGCATATAAGACAAATGACCACGGACACATAACTTCCTGTAAATTCTCATTTTACAGTAATTTTTTTAAAAAGTGGTAAAATCATTTATTGAGGTATCTTGTTTTGGATATAACCTTCTCTCTTCTATGTTACAAATTATAATGTACCTAAATATGTCAGTATTTTCCCTAGTTCCATTTGGCAGGAAGGCTTAAACAAAATTAAGCAGTTTTAATATTTATATATTTCATAATAATCCATTCAACTGAATATTTGTTTCTAATTTTTAGCTGTTCTTTTATTATCAATTAAAAGAGACACACACACAAATATAAAGCTATTACCATGTGTCATCTGGTGCATGAACAAGTGGATGCATTTGACTTCTACATTAAAATCACAAATATATAACATAGATTGTATGGCAAGCTAAAATGATATGACAGATAATGATTTAGTCATGAAGGTAATGGGAAAGGATGCATTTTTAAAATTTCTACTATTTGTTCTATGTTAAGACATGTTATTATGATCTTCAAAACATAGTATATGCATTTTCTAAGCCTTGTTATTCTCTTTCCAAATTATTTTCTTCCATTCTGTGATACCATTTATACTTAAAGTGTGATATAATGCTAGACTCAATGTCATGTGAACATTCCATTTTATTCTTTTCTGTTGAGACAATGGAGCCTTAGTTAATTTGGAATTTGCTATGTAAACCAAGTAGGTCTTGAATATAGGACAACACCTTTTCCTCTACACCAGAGATGCTGAGCATACAAGGTGAATACAAGGGGGCACACCTGTCTAATAGTGCCTCATCACCTAAATGTCTGTGATTCAGTGAAATATTAGGCTAAAAGCCACATTAGGCTACTTCAGTTATTATTTTGGTTTAATATTGAAAAGTTTTTGTGCTAAATTTTATCCTGGAGTAATGTTATATAATTAGGTTTTATGCATAAAAACCAACAGGTTTTACTCTGGTAAAATTTTTGATCACATGATTTTTACCATCAAATTGATTTAGAACTATGTACAACTGCCTGCTTCTCTACAAAGAGTCAAGCTACAATATCTGTGCCTTGTACACACATGCTCTGGACTTTGCAGATCCTTTGTGCCTTTCAGATATCTGACCAGTTTCAAGAGCTCTTGCGATGTTTTGCATTTTGAGATCTGACATTAAATGTCAACTATTTTTTCAACTGCTTTAGTAGTGTGTGGAAAAATAATAGCCATGTCTACAATGATAAATCATTATGGCACATTTTCTTTAAACTAATGCATTTAAAATTTTATTGCTGCATCTTAAGAGTACTGACAGTCTAACACAGCCTAGTATTTATAAAATATTTTGCATGATTTCCTTAATTTAATGAGCATGAAAATTTCTTTTGATACTTTTTGTTTTATTTTTTGTCAATTTTATTTTTCTGTGCTGTGTATGGATAAACCTCAGGAAATTACTAAGCTAGTGAGTAATACCCTAAATAATCATGACACTACTACAAAGTATAAGAATCTTAACAAAACATTTAACATCCTTGGAGTACATACTGTCATAGAAATCAAACAAACGCTTATGTATTGGTTTATAATACAGAAAGAAAGAACTGTCAAGAAGAATGGATTGCTCATGGACATGCTACACATAGATAGTAGATGAATAGCATATATATGAAAGCATATATATGAAAGAATAATGAAAGAGCAGATCGTGATCCCAGAAGCCAAAATGTACCCCAATAAGATTCTACATAGTTTCCCTAAAATTGCTGTTGTCTGACAAAACAATCCCACCACTGGGTGTATATTTTCATTAGTATTGCTAGAATACTTCCAAGATTATTGTGGATTTATGCATAACAACAAAGAAATATAATCTGGTTAAGCTCCCATTTTCTATCAATATATCATATCAATAATATGATATATACATACACACATATATACAAAATAATATAATATTGTCTTTAAAAAATAATAATTTGTGACATTGCAAATAAGCCAGGAGAATATTTGGTTCAATAAAATATCAGCCACACAAAGATAAAAGTTACATCGTTCCACTAAAATGTGGTTCTCAGATCTCCAAGGGAGCATGATTGCCAAGAGGTTACGGAGTGTTCTTTGGGAAGTGTGTATATCTGATCATGTTGAGAGAGAACTTTCAGGGGTCATATGATTTGAACTGAGTCTATCCAGAAAACCCAACATGGTTTGATCTTTGTTAAGCTTTCTGAGAAAAATTAGTATATTGTATGCCCTTTGGTTACAAATCCACATGATTGGCTTTCTTCTCATTAGAAAAAGAAAAGTCTTACACAAAAGAACATTCTCTACCTGCCATTCTTTCCCATGGATCCATCTTACTTTGAAAATCATGAATCTCTCTCCACTTATTATTTTTTATTCGAGTGAAGGCCCAACTTTCCAGTGAGTTTTATCTGCCTGTAACCCAAACATAAGTCTTAGATAACAATATATATATTTGCTAGCACTCTTTCGTAGCAAGGGAGCATGGGTTATCTTAATTTTGTTTTTGCTTGCACAGTTTTTAGATTTCTAAATGTAACACAAGCAATGTAAACACAAATGATGTTAATCACAACTATTAGGAGATATTTATTAAATAGAATGCACCCACAAAATATCTCTGAACACATTGACAGCATCTTCAGTATTTACTGAACAACTTCTACGATAAGATGATTTGAATTGATACTCTGATTGTATTTCAGTTATAAATGATTGTCTCAATGAACATCATTATAATGATGAACTTGTTACAAAATTTATAATTCTATTAATATTCTCATCAACCCTTCATACATGTATATTAAGGTTGTGTAACTAATTTTGTCTTAAGATTTTATTTTTTTATATTTATAATAACTTGTGGGAAGAAAGTTAAAGTGTTCATCTAAACAGATCTGAATTTGTAGTGAGAATGGATATTTTTCAATAAATTAGTAATTTTGTATCAATAAAACCTAGTATCAATTGATAGTAAATTAATTTTTCTTTTGTGTAGACAAGCTTGTTTGTGAAATTTAGATGTTTGACACACCTCACTGGAATTCTCAATTTCAAACCGCAATAACTTCATTTTCTTTTAATCTGAGAATAAAAACCACATAATAATTTTACAGCAAAATAATAGGAATTGTAGAATGCCAGTCAATTTAAATAAAAGTAAACAAAAGATTTGTACTTTAGTGCAAAGTATACAAACTCAATTTTCAAAATTTGGGGTAAAAAAATTAAATATTTAAATCACACGTATTTAGCAATAGTCTTTTTGCAACATTATGCAACTGAATGACACCACTACTTCATATATTGTTTCATTCAGCATTAATATATAAACATATATAAATAATATACATATATTATTTTGGAATATCTATGAGTAATTTAATTTTAATTATGTAAAATATTCTTTAACTGAGTTCATTTTACTCTATTAAATGTTACTATTATCACCCACACTGATAGAATATAAGAACATGGAGTTTAAAAGACAAACTTTGATTTATTTTTCACTGATTGACTATGAGATATTGAAGGGGTAGCAGAAAATTATTATTTTGAGAAATGTTGTAACAATACATAAGATTTTTGAAGTTGTGATCTTCTAAGTGACTAAATACATATGTTTTCAGGACTGATCATTTGTTATTGGATAATATGAATTGCTTTTTCTTGGAGATGATTATTTCTTCAACTTTCAACATTCCTTTGTTGCCTGTAGTTCTTTATGTGGAATCCATAGGCTTTCTTGTATCTCAAGACAGATGAGTCTGAGGAGAACATCAGGTACAGGCATCACAAGTCTTGGAGAAAGAACCCAAGTATGTTGATTCCAAGTCCATTCTGAGCTTCAGCTCTGGCAGTGCATTTTTTGGCTCTGGCCAATAAGAGCCTTTGAAATTCTTCACCACAAGTGTCCAGTACCAATGCAGTAACGAAAACAGTGGAAACATTAAAAGTTATGAATTCTTATTCTCCCCACCGCTTCACACCACATAATGATTGTGGGTGGTTTTCAGCCCTCATATCCCTGCGAGCATGCTCATTAGGAAAGCAGTGTTTTATCTTGCACTCTGAGCAAGGTGATGGACAGTAGCTCAGCGAACACAGTGCTTCCATGATTCCCTCAAAAACTTCCCACTTACATGAAGTTCACTCCCTTCTAACATCACAGCTTCAGGGAGATGAATGGAGATAAAACGTGGAACTTGGTGTGACTATTTGATTTCTTAAATGCCATTCTTCCTGTTTCCCTTTCTCTTAGTTTTTCACTCTGTGGTAAACAGTTATTTCAATCACATAAACCTTGTGAAATGCTATTGATTTCAGGACTGAGAGATAATGCGAGAGGTCTCCTTCTGTATTCTCTGGACCTGAAAGACAGAGTCAAATGTATTTGCCTGGAAAATAGTCAAATTAAAGAAACTTTATGTGGAAAAGTTTCTCAGAACACTTGAGTAAATTATTGATAAATGTTCCTATATATTTCATGGTGTAAATATATACTCACACATATCAAATATGCATTTTCAACATAAGCATAGATGAGTGTACATATATGACAAATGGGCAGAGGATTCATAATGATTCTAGTGTGAATCTCCCTACTCTTCTAGGAAGATTATTTTATGGAGTAGTTGATATTAGTGAGTCATATGTTAAAGAATAGTTAGAGTTATTTTGTAAAGTTTTAAAAATAAAAATTATTGTATAATTACTTGTATTTCTCTTAGTTATTTTCCTTGTTATTTTTAGAAACTATTTCTTCAACAATAAGTTCTCATGTGGGCTAGGCCATTAGTTAGTTCACAGTCTAACTAGTTGAGAATAAGCACATGGCTCGATGAAATTTCAAAATAGAATTTTTTAAGGTTGTACTAATATTTTTTTAATTCTAGCCAAAGCCCCTGAATTACAGTGAAACAAATCAGTTCCTCCCCGAGTTGGGAGGGTGGCGAGGCAGAACCTTTGCAGGAACAATAGAGTCATCAGCCCATTTCATGCCCCTGTCTAATTCGATGTGTCAGGTCCTAATCAGCTCGGTTTCACATCCCTCTGCTCCATAAAAGCACGTTTGTTTAACCACAGTCTCTGCTTCAGCATGACTGGAGAGGGAAGAATAACGGAGCAAGCCAGGCATAGCTCACAGGGTGTGTTATGGGCACCGAGTGAATCCATCATTTGCTGAAGAGGCAGAGGAGAAGTGACGGGCTCATTCATGCCTCGGAGACATTTTTAGGTCTATTGAAAATTGTAATCTGTGCACTCTGGATGAACCTCCCCAGTCCTTAATTTAGTCCATGTAACTGTGTGTGGAGTCTGTCTGACTCAGATAGGGCCAACTGGCTTCTGTAGGAGGCAACCTCTCCGAGGAGTTTTCTTCTTTAAATTCATCCTGCCTTGAATTTTACACACACACACACACACACACACACATAAGCTCCATTTACAGGAGGATTTCAGAGTTAATTAAACGCCGAGTTTGTTTCTTTAGAAATTGCCCATGCCTCAGGGTTAAGGAATAACATTTCGGCAATGACTTTAATTTAGGATTAAGCACAGAGTGCATTTGCTGTAGACATTTTCCTTTTATGATGACACATCTATAGAGATTGGAAATTTCATCTCTCTTTTAGCATAAAATGTTATAAAAATAGGTTTTAAAATATGCCAAAAGACGCTGCACATCAGCAAATTCAAAATCGCTTTTGTCACAGGACCTGGAAACAGACAAATAGAGTCGGCTGCTAGGAGGGTTGTTGCTTGATGATAAGGCCTTGTTCTGCCTTCTCCGTACAGCTCCCAGGTTTGCGTTCCCTTTGCTCTGATTTTCCGTGATGATAATCTCAAAAAATGATATTCACAAGTATTTGGATCAATTATATGTCTTATTTTTATTACAGGATGAGCAAGTCTTTACATGAGGCAAACGGTGAGCAACCACAGAGCACAGCAGCCTCACAATGACCCTTGTAAATTTACTCTGAAACACGGTACTACTGTAATTAAATATGGTACGGTATGAATACAATACCATACTAGCCTGCATAATAAATTTAACGCTGTCCATTTTTCATTGAAGTCATGGAGCATTGGTGTCAAAAATATTACAGTTTGAAAAAAATCAATCTTAGGTCATAGAATTGTAGAAAAATCAGGAACTACACTTTAAATAGGATTTAGTAAACACAGAAAAGACAAATGTGCAATTGAAGATGGAAGGACTCCACATCTTCTCTCCGTTTACATGTTTAGTTTAAATTATTAGCGAGGTGCACATGTTCATCTCAGTGTGGAATGTTTCTGACCTTTCCTGTGCTTTTTCACTGACCATAAAGTTTGAAATAAATCAGGAAAGTTTAAATAAGAATAATTACTATAGTATTTGAAGTCGAGATACAATGAGAGAACGTTTGGCATTTTCTGTAGGTCAGATGAGCATATGGATTCCTGGAGGTAAAAAGTTCAATCCATGAGGAAGAACAGAGACACCCAAAGTCCAGAATGGCTACAGTAAAACAAAACAGTCTTGAAGCTGAGTCCAGTAAGCCACAATCATAAATCTTATTAAGCAGGGATATTTCAAAATAAAACAAGCAAGGAAGAAAAGTCTGCCCTCTTTCAAAATTTTCAGTTTCCTTATTACTTTAGGAGAAGAAGAAACAGAAATTTTACAATTTCATGTTTTCATAAAATTCATAATCAAATCAAAGATCTATGAAAAACTTACTATTTTGTGAATACAAACTCTACATAATATTTGGGAGAATCCTGGATACCCTACATTAAATTTAGCAAGATTTGACATTTTTTAAGTACAAAATTTTCTTTCTTTTATGAAATTGATTCATTACTCAAAGTCTATTATAACAGTATATTTTCTAACTTTTACTGCTTGCTCTAATGGGATAAAAAATAGTCACTCTATCTGCCTCGTCTGTCCGAATCATCGCCGAAGGCTTTCATTCTGGGAACCTCTCTATTTCAGTTCTTACAGGTTTTAAGAATGCATTTGCTCATGGTTTCTATAAAGCACAGATTAGGAAGGGAAATTAAATAAACCAAGATGATCTCAGTGTGAATGAGTCAAGGCTAAGCAAAGCATTATAACTTGGAAATGAGTCTTCATACCTTAGAGGAAGCTGTTATTAAAGTCGTTGACCATTAAACGTGAGAAAAATGGCACTTCTAGTAGGAACAAGGAAGAAAGAGCAATAGGTCAAACAGTTCAAAAAGGGTAATTATATAAATGATTATAATTTGTAAAATTTAGAATATAATTTTATAAATATTTGCATATAATTAACTGTTCTTTTAATAATTTCTTATTTTGCTTGCTATAGAAATATTTTATAATATTTTAAAACTATTGGATTGTGAAGAAACAAGAAACCTTAGCTCATAATAATTAGAAAGATTCCATTTTACTATTTCTTTTCCTGGTTGACTATTTGTACTCAGTGATGACAGATATACACAGAGAGAGAACAAAGTAGATGATATGTAAGATTTCACATGCATGGACACTTGGAACGATGTTCACTTTTACAGGGCAATTAATATATCCACAGATATTCTTCACGACAATTCACTACAAGCTTTTCAACCATTTTACATCTGTATGCAATTTAGCTGATCAATCAGATCTCTAGATTTTACTTTTATTTTGAAAATGAACTCAAGTCATTGATTTTTTTAAGATAGCAGATTCAAAATAAATTTAATTTTGTGCAAATTTATTTAATAATATTTTAATCATTACTACATGAATATATTATCTTAGATATACATTGCATTTTGAGTGCTTATAAAGTTCAACTACTATAAATATCTTTATTTAGTAACATTTTTATTTCATTTGGGTATTAATATTCCAATATTTTCATGTAAGTTAATATGGACATCTTTTATATTGACAGTCATTTCTCATATATTACAAAAGCTTAGCTCTTTGACTTCTTTGACTGTTATGGGGCTTGCTTTATTTGTATTTTTGAATATGTATCATTTCAGTTGTATTAAACTTAATATATACAAACTGTCACTGTCCTTTTACATAAGTGCTTATGAAGGTTTCTCTTCAAATGGTGAAAATATCTTCTTGCTTTTGTTTCCTGTTTTCCGCATCATGATTGCTGTCTGTCTCTAATGGATCTGCACATGTGGTGAAGAGAAGGCAACAGTTTAATCTCACCTTTTAAAATACCTCATGATATTCAAAAAGTAATGTATCTATTTCGTTTTTTACAGTGCTGTCTTAGTACGCTCAAAATTCTTTATAAGCTTGCTTCCACGTCATCACAGTTTCCTCTGTCCAAAAGGCACAGAGCTGATCATTGCAGCTCTTGATTCACAGTTCATGTCCATTACCTGCCTTTGATCTTTCTGCACGCTCTTCATTTTAGTATTTCTTGTTCTCTTTATGCTATTCTATGTATGAAGAAGATAAAGATAGTTGCTTTTGTTGCTTTGATTCTTGTCATTGAGTTTTGGTCTTAGTAGTGGGTAAGCACACAAAATATATTTGAAGCTGAAATTTAATGTGAGCTGCACAGCATCCATTTGGAACATCTTTTCTAACTGTATAGAGGTTTATTGAGTCATACAGACATCAGGTCTAAAAATTTTTATGAGTGATGTTAAATTATTTAATAATACATTTTGTAAAATTTAAAACAGAGTGTTAAACTACACTACTACTATTTGGTGGGCATGTTGTCTCCTCCACACTGCTTGTTAAGAGAAGTCTTGCTGAATTCTTGCCCACTATCTCCAAGAAACTTTTGCTCATTAATTTCTTGTTCATTTTACTCATCTTGCATTAGATGCATTTTATGGTTTCTTAGGAACGCATGACAGTTAAAAAGCTTGTTTTACTTATACCAGGACATTATACCCCCATTTTCTCTCTCTCTCTCTCTCTCTCTCTCTCTCTCTCTCTCTCTCTCATGCATTTATTTGGTGCGGGAGAATTGTCTGTATTCTGTCAATCATGTTTTAAATAAATGC
>LOEQ01004447.1:21077-43330 GCA_001685075.1 Bramus lutescens
CTGAGCTAATGGGCCAATCAGTTTTATAACTTATGGAGATCTCTGTGTGACTTCTTTGGGGCTTGCCGGCTGTGGGGTACTGGGCAGGGCAGAAACCCCACAAGCAGGCCCTGATCGTGTTACATTTATTTATAGTTTATACAGTGTATTATATATGTATATACATATATATAATACTCTAATACTTTCCATATTTAGAATAATGGCTTATTGGAATATTTATAGGCTTACACTTTTCAACTACAATATTTATTTGTCCATATATAGTGCCATTTGTATAATTTATATATACTATAAAGTTAATCTAGATATTTAATGTAAGGGTCTATATAATATTTGAGTTTGCATGCCTTTTATTTACAATTTTTGCAAATCTGGAATTTTTGCTTCACTATTTATCTGTTATATTTCTCATATCTATTAGATAACATCTGTAAAGTTCATTTTTTGTTCCAATATTTTATTGGATTAATTTTGAAAGTTTACTCATGAGATATCATTTCGGTTCAATTAGGAATTGCAGCTTTAGGCCAGAGTAACACTAGGCTCATCATTACCATGGCCAGAGAGAGTGCTCTGAAGCAGTGAACCAGGCCTCATGAAGTTTTGGCCAAAATTGAGACACTGTTTACAACTATTTGACAGTCCTGATTCATCTTTTCATTTTAAAACACTAGTTATTATTTCGAGAGTATGTGCTTTATGATTTTTATTTTCAATTACCTACCACTATTAGTACGTGCTTTTATTACTTTAACTTCATAGTGTTAAAATCATGTCAGCTGCTCATTTCTTTCCCATGGTTTACGTTAATGTCAATCTGAAGCTGACCTAGGAGATATAGACCACTCTCTTTCAATGTTTATTTTGACCAGATCTAATACCTCATTATTGTTATTGAGTCTGAGGTAATTTAGAGATTCACCAGTATGACTTGAATTTTGATTTCAGCAAAATAGAAATTTGTAACTAAAATAACTCACAATGAAAAAACCAGAGAGAGTTAGTTCTCTAGGTAAGATCTTGACTATTGTTTCAAGGATTATAAAAGCACAACAGAAAGTTATAATTTTTGAGACAAATTAACTCATATCCTGTCTGGACAAAGTTTGACTTAGTAAAATATGTTCAGCGTGTACCTCTGCCATTCAAACAAGAAAGCTTTTATACAAAAGCAGAACATAGCCTGTTTAATTCTGTGACCCATTACCTTGTAAGGATAGCAGAGGCAGTGAAATATTTTACTATAATCAGCAGTTTCTAAAAATCTGCACCAGAGAGTTCTCCCTCTTTGGCAAGTTAGATTTGTTCAAGTTAGGAGCAACTTCCTCATGACTTATACAAGCCAAAGCAATTTGGTTTTCACTAGTCCTTCCAGAACTATAAATTATCCTCTAAACCTAATCTTTTCCATCACATTTGTCTGTAAATTTGAATATACAGGTTTCTAGATAAAGTTCTGATTGTGCACATATAACAGATAAGTCAGAATCATACGTACAGTAAACTTTCATTTCTACAAATATATAATCCATAAAGCAACAGCTTTAATACAGTCTGATGGCTATCTCTGCTTTCCTCTTCTGTGTCTCGTTCTTTATTCTCGGGCTTCAAGATAGAGGTCAGGCAGCTAAAACAATCAGGCTGTGAGGTGTTGAATGAAGAGCTAGAAAGTGAGCCCTGAGGAGGTCGCCTTACAGACATCCGAGTAAGCATCTGTCACGCTCGAGACTGGAATGCATGTCTGATTTCAGAACCCTGGAGAAGGAGGGCAGGATGCTCAGGAGCAGCACAAGAGAGCAGGGGGCAGCCAACCATGAAATGGGCTAAGTTTTAACCTTGAGCAGGACAAACAACAATCTCCTTCCAGACAGGCTTGGAATTTGTGCTCATGTATGTTTCCCAGGTTGAAAGAAGCTAAAAAGGTTTCTTTAAGATTACAGGGAAGGAACAAGCAAAGGAAATCTCAACAGCAGGTGTCTCTGGGTGTGCACAGTTGCTCCAAGTATAGTTAACATGTTTGATGACATATTCTGATTGGAAATGACAGCACTCTCACCTTTCTGAGTACAGAACAGGACATTAGCAATCAATGATGATAAACTTTCTTTGACTCAGGGTCAAGTTGTGATACTTTTTATTATGCACTCCAGTATCGGTGGTTTCTTAGCCTCATGTTTGGTGAGAGTATCTGTTCTTAGTGAATAGCACTTGGAAAAAAGTTCAAGTCTTCGAAACCACATGAGCAGGCCATCTGATAAAATGAGACGAAGGTTCAAATCTTGTAGGAGAATAGCTTGACTGTTCTTGCAATATTAATGATGAAAGTATTATTTATATTTCATAAATTTTCTTCCTCATTTTAGAAGTTAATTTTAAATTAGTAAATAATGTGTAGAGACTTTGAGCTTTCCATTATGTGAAATAAATTATTAATAATAAAGAAATATTTTGAGCCATTAATTTGGTCTTTAAAAATTAACAACCACATTTTCTTGATGTAGGAAATTGGAATTCAGCATTGAAAACTTAACTACTTGCCTTTTAAAGAAAAAATCACTCATGTAATCTGGTAAGTGTGTACACAATTCACTTAAAATCTTTTACTTTGATTTTACAAATAAGTATCTCACAGTGTATAAGAATATGTTTGTGTGCCCTGGGATTGAATTAGGAATGGTTTATTCTCACCATATCCAAAGTTCTACATAAATAGAATTTATTGATTTGAATTAGCATCTTTTGGAGGTGTTGGACAGAGATAGTTCTTCTACCATTGATCATTTGTTAATTACCATTTTTCTCACATAAACTGATCATGTCTGAAGACCAGAATTGATTTGCTATTTGGAATGATATTTGCCAAATATCTCTATTATTCCTTAACCAAACACTCTAAAAATAAAGAAAAACATGTCTTTAAAAAATAAAAATTACTCATGTGGTTAATTCTTAAAAGAAACATAAATTGTGAGAGTAAAATCTATTACTTTTTTCTAGTGGATATTTTCCAAGACTATTATTAGTGATGTTTGAGAATTTTGCATGCTGTTCCTTTTGAAATTATTATATATAGGAAAACTTTTAATTCTTTTTTATTGAAAACAGTTTCTTTTCTCAGACATAATATCCCAACCATAGTTTCTCCTCCCTCCACTCCTTCTGGCTCCTTTGTCCCCCAAATTTGCTTTTCCTCCATTTCTGTTCAGAAAAGAGCAGACTTCCAAGAGACAACCAAACATGGAAAAATAAGAAATATTTTAAGCAATCTAGCTCTGTCCGGTTTTTATATTACTAAATTGATGATTTAAACCTATTGAGTAAAAATGACTAATTTTAATGCAGTTGCTGTTTCAGAAGTAGAATATCCACAGCAAAGGAATATTGGATCCATGCACCAGTTGGTCCACTAACTGGTTACGACACTGCAAAATTATCCATAGGAGCTAAGTACTTAACAGTAGTTTCCATATATTTGTGTTTTTGTGATTAGAATGATAGACTCAAACAACTCTTTAAGATTGTTATAAAAAAACGTGGCAAATAATTTATATTTTACTAATTGTGCTGTTTTAATGTTAATTCTCTTAAAAGAGGGTTACTACAACCAAAGCATATAAATAACTTATATCTGAGGGGGCTTCTTAGTACTTTTTGGGTAAACATGATGTAGGTTGATTGCTATACACAAGGCAAATTAGTCAAATAATCAGCTTCTTAGTGCATTCTAGAGCCTTTTTTTTCAGAGAGAAGGCATGTGTAATGTAGATAACATATATAAGAAAGAATGCATGAAACAATGGAAATGGAGTTAAAAATACACACACACACACACACACACAAGAATTCTAGAATCTGATAGCAGCTGTTATCATTCAAGAGACTACATCTGGTGCATCAGGTTTTCACCTTGCCTTTGTCCCGTTGGATTCTGTTGGTTGATTAGTATTTACTGTATCCATCTAAAGATTTCCGATTGGATTTAATGTTAGGAATATTGACAAGGAATCAGAACAGTCATGCATAAACAATGAAGCGAAAGCTACCACAAAGCTTCTTTCTCTAGCAGGTGAATGAAAATGGAGTTCTCAGTTTCCCAGAAAGAAGAAACTTCCATGAGTGAATTTAAACAGCTACTTTAAATTTTTATGCAATTATTATAAAATCTGACATCTTGTTAATACAGTAGGCCCAGGTGACTATGCAGAATTTATTTTCAAGTAAAATTCATGCAAAAACTCCCCATTCCTTTGCCGTGTGTTGCCCATGCAGTTTCTTATTTTTAAGTCTGAATATTTGTTTATCATATGACATTGAATGTATTCATGGATATTCTAATGTTTTACCTCACAACCCTGGCCTTGGGTTTTTCTCTTCTACATTCTAACCTATCCCAGAGTAAGCAGCGATGGGCACTGGGCTCTCTTCATTACATCATCATCTAGGTCTGTTCAGCTTTATTAAGAGTACATAGAATAACTCCTTTCTTTCCTCACCTTCCCTCTCAACTTACCCAGGAATGTGCTTTATTCTGGGACTCTCAAAGAGGCAGAGATACTTGGTGCACTATTAATTTTTCCAAGACCACTAAATCCCTAGAAGCTCCGAACTTTTGTATTTTGTTTTCATTTAAACAAAATGCTTTTCAGTAGAATGATTCGTGTCTCATTGATTCACCTTCAGTGTCGCCATTACTAGCAGTTGAAACCGTTGTTCCCTGGAGATAAAGCAGTAGAGAGAGAAAAAAAATCTTTTTACAGAAACTTCAAGTAGTGCTGATAAGGTAAATAGTCAGGACTCAGACAGAAAGCACCTAAACCAGGTTCCCAGAGAAGTTCTGTGGCAAGCCTGTGACCCTCCACCAATCAGGTTAAACCACTTCTGACTCCCAGTCTTGGAAAGGTCCTGCCTTTGGTTATCAGTCCCATACCCAAAGTCTACAATGCTGATCTCTGCTAAAGATAGTCAACAGGTGATGAAGGAGCTGCCTCTGTTTGCACTGTTGGGACCAGGTGTGTGTTTCTGAATCCACCACTAGGGGCCTGTAAGTGATTTTCCTATGGTAAGGTTATTTTATTTTATTTTATTTCATTTTTTACCAGAAAAGCAGATCCCTTCTGTCTAGGACAACATTGTGTGTTCTATATGCATTAGGTAGAATTTTATAAATTTTCGACAGAAACCACATTTCCAACACCCTTTCTCTAGCAAAATGTCAAGTTCAGGGCAGAAAATTATAGCTAGTTACTGGAGCATTGCTTATGCATAGGAAACCAGAGTCAATTTCTTCATTGTTTCCATGGAAGGAAGGCATGTAATACTAGCAGTATTATTTTGCCAAGTTTCAGTGCCATAATTCTGAGAGATCTTAAGACTGTACTTTGGATGTTCAGGGGAAAAAAAAAGACTCAGTTTTATTTTGGATATACTACACAGCTATAGACAAGTAATTAGACTACATACATTTTCTGTTTCCCTCACAAAACACGACTTTGGGGTTTGCATTTTTGTGTTTTTTTTCTTAAATCTAGCTAAATGGCGAAGGGCATATAAAGTTCACTCTCTGCCCACATTTCTTTTGGCATTTATTTCCCTTTCAGTGATATTATGTCAACAACTATGTGTGGGTGGAAAAGGAGGCCCTGCAAGCACTAACCGTTCGTTGATTAAACAAAAAGCTGTAAAAATAACATAAATGGGCAAAGAGGCTGTGAATTAATCCCAGTGTTCTAGCTAAAAAATGAAGTTTTCAATAAAGTTGACAGCATGGCTTGACAATACATACGTTCTGACCAAATTTGTCACCATCTTAAAATAAACAGTACTTGCAGAGAGTTAATGGTACATAATGTCTGATCTTTGAACAGGCTTAAATCTGGTAACGTGTCCTGATAAAAAGAGTGAAAAGGTGTGGCTATCAAAAAGAGAGTACAAGTCCTTCTATCGAAGTGCTCTTTACAGGAGTATGTGTAAGCAGCTAGTAAAGGCTCCTTTGGAGACTGGGTTGAGGAGATTACCAGGAGCAACTCCTGAAAGCTCGTGTAGCACACACACCGATGATTCTACTGAGTCATCGCCACGCAGGCTTTTTCCTAGTGTCCCTCCAATCTCTCTCATAGATCTGATTCTCCTTTCCAAAACTCTAGGAGCAGAAAACGGTATGGGAAATGGCCTTCCGAAAGAGACGTTAAAGATGAACGAGGTAGAGCTGTTTGATCCTAATGAAACCCTTAATGGGAAAGGGAACTGCGTGTTTTCACTGGGTTGTTATTCTTCATTCACCCATATTTTCTGAAAAAAAATCAGAACAATATTAGAAGCATATTGATCATATTACTCCTTTGGCTGAAATAATTTATTTAAAATTATTATAGTTCCCTGGAAGGTTTACTTCAACTACTTGAATCTCATAGAGTAATTTACACACTGGTACAGCTAATGAGGAAAAATGATAGGATGAAATTGTTAACAATGTATTTTAGAAGCACCTGGAAGAAGATGATATTCCTGTATTCCAAATTCTTCAGGTGGTGTTGCTTAGGAAGCACCCACTTTTTAATTAAGCATCTATAAGTTACTATTCTACTTAATATCTCTCATCTATAAGATTACTGTGTATGAACTAAACACATTTATCAATTAGTATTATAACTCTAAATATTCTAGAAACACTTTGCTTGCTTGTAATATGTTTGATTTCAGTTTTCAGAATGAAGTCAATTTCTGATAAAAAAAAATAGCACATTTATTTTTCAACTTTCGTTCCTTGCTTTTTAAAAATTGGCGATGGACATTGGTTCCAGCATCTTGTTCACACTAGTAAATTATTCCACTTCTGAACAATGTCTCCAGTCTTTCATTACTTCCTAGTGTAGCATTCTTTCTCTGTGTCTAAACACTGTAAGCACTCTGTTTAAATGAACCCTGCAAAGCCTTTTAGCTGCTTTTTAGATCAATCTTGTGAAGGATTTTAAAGGAAAAATTACATTGTACCTCTCAATCCAAGAAGGGTTTAAAAATCTAAATTATGTTGGTTCTGAATAATGTATGTGTATTATATTATGTGAAAGACCAATTCAACTTAATTCAACAAAAACATTTATTATGAAATGTGCTGTGATTTGGTTTACCATTAGGAAAGGGAAAGTATAGATTTCATAATGTATGTTTAGGAATAATTTTATATCACACATGTATTGATTACACTAGCTTTCAGAAACTGTGTCTTATTTAACATATTCCTAGGGAGATGTGATTTTCCCCTGTATTGTTTAGAGTCAATAAGTCATCATTTCACATATATATATATATAAATTGTAGCACATAAAATAGCTTAATCTACACCCAGCTGTAACTAAAATGCAACACTATGCTTTTACATTAAGTGTGGCTTCTGAAACTCCAGGAAGCTGAGGCAAGAAGAATGCCACAAGTTCAAACCAGCTCAAGAACGAAATGAGTTCAGCCTGGAAAACAAAGGGAATCTCAAGAATCAAATCAATAAATACATGAATGAAAAAAAGAAACTTCAATTGCAGTTAATTTCAGAATCATGTTGATTTCAATGGTCAATTAATGAAAAATATGTTTGAGAGTTTGTTGTGAGAGGCTATTAGTGGAGGACTTAATAGCGATTATGGAAATATAGTGTTAGGAGAAGGATTCCAGCGTTGAATAATACATAAAAAGAGAAAATGTAGTCTATGAAAACTAATTATTCATCTCAGAAAAACTAAAGGTGAATCATCAAATACTAGACAGGGAATTAAAATTTAATATACTTTGATATATCAAATCAGAATACGAGGACTTATTGCAAGACATTTCTTTAGATTTTCTTTTTTATGGTTTCATTGGGCTGTAAATAACAAAAATTGTATGCCCTTGACACACTTGTTCATGTGCTGTACACACATTAATATTTAATAATAGGCGAATCAGCTATTTTACTATAAAGCATACAAATGTGATTATTTCTGTTTCAGAACAAAAAATACCTATATTAGTTACTTTTCTGGTTCGTATGACTAAATACCTGAGCAGAAGCAGCTTAAAGGAAGACTTCATTTGGGTTTATAACTTTAAAATCTCTCTCTGACGAATACCTAGGCTTAGCTCTTTAGTTGTGTCTAAAAGCCTTGCAGCATAATAATGTAATATGTATGTGAAAACACATATGGTTTAAGTATGTGAAAACAGATAACAGCACACTGATGAGTTCCTTTCAAGATGCAAACACGTGAGGAAGATTCCAATGAGCATGCCAAGGCCGCTGAATCAAAGAATTCATGGGATTGGGTGTAGATCCCTTTCTCTCTTGCAGATTTGGTAACCAACTTTCTGTTTCTCTATTGAACCAAAACCATTTGTGTATTTCCTTCTGAAAAGAATGAAATAGCACATCCTTTTGCCTACAGTGTCATTGAAAAAAGTTAATAATTTACATTACTTTTAATTTTAAAACCTGATTTTCTTTATTGCCACGTAAAATATATTATGTTTTCAAAAATAAATTTTGATGGATTTCTTTGCAAATAGTGGACTGAGTCTTTTTTAAAGAAATTATATTTTTATTACTTCAGTTTCCATAGAGATTTGTTAGGATACCTTAGTGTCACCAGGTTCACATAGTTTTTTTTTAAGGAATTTGCATCTCTAGGTGAGATAATGAAGAATTTATTCAGTTTATCATAAATAGTGTCAATAATTTGCCAGAAGAAAAGTGCAAGGAACAAAAAGGTAAAGGCTATAACAAAGTTTAGAGTGTGAAAGTGGCAAAATTATCACTAGAGTGTCTTATTGTTGGGGACACTAACTTTACTTCTTGTCTAGACATGGTTTTATAGATCTGAGATAAAAAGGTATTAGATTCGTGTGTTCAGACCGTTCAGTTATCTGACTTTATCAGTATGTTCTCTGGTTCCTCTTATCTTCCGCTTAGAAAACACTTCCAGGAAAGACATGTTAGGATAAAGAAGGATTACTAACTGAGCTTCTTTCGATTCTCTCATTTGAGAAATATTCCTGAAAACATTTTGTTGCTCTCTGAAATTAGAATGAGAGTGAACTTAAGGAAGATTGCCCTTTTTTAAGACCAGGGAGCAGAAACATGCCCCAAAGCATAGCCCTCTATAATGGTCCTGGGGACTCCATCTCTCCTGGGCCACTGTGTGCTACTGTATACCACATCATTTACTGGGTCCCACATTAAGAGTGCTGACAGGAGGAGCTTGAGGAAGTCGGCATCTGCACAAGTATGAATGGAAGATGAGAATGAAATCTGAAGACCTAATGCCCATGGCAGCAAATTACAGCCAATGAAATATTTACATCTACTTCTAAACTATGCAGTCCATATATTATCAGCTCAGCATCTGAAATGATATGAATTGTTTCTTCTCACATAGGTTTGTTTTCAACTCTGTGACAACACAGATGTGGCTTGAAGTTATGTCTTTGGAATAAATATATAAAACTTAAAATACAATGAATAATGCAACAACTTTCCATACTATAAATATTTAAGATTTACATTAACAGCTGCAATAACAACGTCACTTTTGTATTTCATCGTGTCTTTTGAAGTAAAATAAGGTAATCAATTCCTGTTTAGTATGAAGCGAGTAACATTTTTATAAAAAAATTTGCTACTTTGCTTAAAATGTGGAAGAGCCAAAAATGTACATACCGTTGAAAGTTTCCTGTGGAAGTAACAGGATACCGAATCAGCAGTCAGCGCTAAATAAGGCTGGGTAGAGCCTAACAATTCCCCACTACATTAGATTCCAGGCTAGGTCAGGGAACACTGGAAATAAAACCTAATTATTCTCAATTGAAAATTTTAGTATCACCCTTACAGTCTGACCTACTTTGGAAGCTCTTAGTGTCTGCTGCAGTGAGGAGCAGGTGACAGAAACTATTTTTGAAAACATTCAGCTGTGGAGCAGTACAGCCCAGTGATGATGAGAAAGCCAGCTTACTGCAGGACATCTGAAAGAATGAGTGGAGATTTCTCTTTGGATAAATCTCTCTTTAGGATGTGAATTGAAGGCATTTTGTCATGCTCAGTATGGTGTTTAAAAGTACGATTAAATGGGTCAATTAACCTAGGAATTGAATTATACACTTCACTAATCTCACAATTTAAGTACACCTTCAAACCATGGGGTTTTTGTGTAAAGGTTTTTTTTTCTCTTTAGCTAACAGCAACACAATTTGAATGAAAGATATGTCATATTATACATCAATTTATCAGCTGATATTAGCAAAAATTAAACACCATTTCTTCAAATGTCTCTTCATGCATTTACTGATGCTTCTGAGTATTTGGTGCTGTTATTTAACCATGACCAAGTAAATCCACATTGAAGGAGTTCTTATGTTTTTCTAATTTTGTAAAAATGCATTATATTGGGAATATTTGTTAATATTACCATGAATTATGTAATTAAATTGAATGTGCATATTATACCTGTATCCATTTTTGATCATCTTTGGGGCATATTTGATTTATTATAATAAAACGTAAGTCAAGTATGCCTACCATTAAGTTAGGGCCTTGGGGTTTATCTATAAAAAATCAGTTTATTCTCTGTATAGATTATTTAATTGGCTCTGCGTGTGTGTTTGTATATGGTTCTTAAATTACTACATATAAATAGCAGTGCTCATTAAGAAACTATGGATGACAAGTGATAGAACAATTTCTAATTTCATGCACTGTCTGCAGAACTTCCTGGTCTTGACTCATGTTCTTCCTCTCTTCCGTCTTGAACTGACAATGTAAGCACACATTTTTAAGCCATTCTTAAGACTTTATTTCCTAGAACTCTCTCTAACACTGGCAAACTTTAGTCGTCATCTTCATTGAAAGGCTCCCCTAATTGGTGACACCCAGTTCCAGTTCCCTGCCTTAATGTGTAACCTACTTGGATGATACCTGGTAATAATTGCAACTGCTTGATAGACAATGTCAGGTCAGTTCTCGTCATTCATTCATTTCTACATTTATTTTCATTCAGGCACCAAAACTTCTTTTATCTCAAGGATAATGACCCAGAAAAACAATCAGACAAAAAAAGAAAGAACAGAAAAACGGAAAACCAGAACAAGCAAAAACAATACCCTGTATCAAAAGAGTGAATTTAAAATATTAATGCTGATAATATCAATCATAATAAAATTTGAAGTAATCCTATAAGAATTGGTAAATGGAATTGGTACATTTTATCGGCAGAATGAAGAGTTGCTTTTGGAAGGGAGAGAAAAAACTGAGTATGGTATGCTAGTCTTGGTTCATAATCTCTCAGGACCTAAGGTAAGTTAGCTTCAATATCAATGTGGTAACTGTGCTGAAAGGTAGGGAAAAAGAAAACAGTATTTTAGAGAAGCACAGTTTCAGGTGAAGATAGATCAGGCATCCATTCAGTACTCAGAGAAATGAGAACGGAAGGAAATAGAGCCGTGTTCTAAGTCAAGGTCTACTTATACAAAGCAAACAATAAACTTTACTCACAGATGGTGGAAAAGTTAGTTTTAGAAGTTCATATCCATGCGTTTGTTTGTTAAAAGTAGCTTTTTAGAATTGTTGCGTTTTCCCCAAAATGCTCTCATTTGTTTGAAAAATATTCAACCTGATTTTCTGAATTATTTTGTAAAATTTTCAAGGCCATTCGAAATGCAATGAGACCTGTCATTCCTTTCTCCTGCCCCTCTTCACTACCTGAACTGGAGGACTAATTCACCTCAAAATTGCTCTTTAACCCAACACTCTTTTTCTTCTCTGCCTTTCACAATCACTTGCTTAAAATATTTTACTTTTTTATAACTTTGCTCACATCTTAAAGTCTTATAATGTATAATGTACCCTGTCATCAAGGTTGATGTTTTAAGTTAGTTTTTTTTTTCTCAATTTTGAACCACAGACTGATCAAAGTCTAATGCAACCAGATGGATTCAAGATTCATCTTTTTCTGTAGTACCAAATTCTGCTTCCTGAATCCTAGCCCTAGGCTTAAGCAGAAGTTTCCCAACACTAAAAAATCAAATTTAACATTTTCATACTTCTGCTAGACGTATACTTTCTGACACTTTTTTTCATTTATTTGCTTGTTTATTTATTCTTCTCTCATATATTACATCCCTGCCAAACATAGTTTCACCTCACTCCACTCCTTCCATTCCCTCTCCCACATCACCTCTCCCCCAGACTCTTCAGAAAGGGCAGATCTCCTGTGACTATGAACACAGCCTAACAAGTTACAAATAGACTAGGCACATACCTTCATATCAACTCTGGACAAGGTAACCGACTAGGAGGGAAAGAGTCCCTAGGGCAGGCGAAAGAATCAGAGACACACTCCACTTTCACTGTTAGGAGTCCTACAGGAACAGCAAGCTACACAATTTTAACATGCAGAGCTCAGATCCACACAGGCTTTGTGCTTGTTACTTCAGTTTCTATGAGCCCTGGAGTCCTGCTTAATTAATTCTGTGAGCCTTGTTCTCATGATATCATTGACCACTCTGGCTCCTGCAATTCATTTTCAGTGGAGTTCCCCAACCTCTGCCTAATGCTTAGCTGTGAGTCTCTGCATATTAGCCGATTGTTTGCTGGATGAAGCTTCTCCGATGATGATTATTAGGAATCACTTCATTGACTTGCCTTTTTTGTCCATTTCTGCTTGGTTCTATCCTAAACTATCTAGGTCAGCCTCTAGTTGCTTCTATTCGGGCAGTGTCAGGTAAGGGCCCCTCTCCTGGCAGAGGCATCAAGTTGCACCAGAAAATTGAGAAACTAGGCATCCACAAATCAAATAACCAAATTAAAAATGGGGTACAGATCTAAACAGAGGATTCTCAACAAATGATTTTTTACAAATGGCTGAGAAACATTTAAAGAAATGTTCAATATCCTTAGCTGCCACAGAAATGCAAATCAAAACTATTTTTATATTCTATTTTACACTGGTCAAAATGGCCAAAATATAAAACACAAGTAAATCTTATACTTACAAGAATGTGGAGCAAGGGGAACACTCATCAGTTGCTGGTGGGATTGCAAACTTGAACAGCCACCTTGGAAATCTATTTGCAATTCCTCAGAAAATTGGGAATCAATCTACCTCAAGGCCCAGCTACTACTTTTAGGAATATACTCAAAGGATGCTCCATCTGACCACAAGTACACTTGGTCAATGATATCAATACTTAGTCAGCTATTAAGTTTTATATGAAATATCCAGAAACTGGAAACAACCTAGACATCCTTTATCCAAATAATGAATAAAGAAAATGTGCCTCAATAGAACATTGGAGTATCATTCAACTCTTTAAAAAATGACGTCATGAAATTTGCAGGCAAATGGATGGAACTAGAAAAAAAATCACCCTAGGTGAGGAAATCCAGACCGAGAAAAACAAAAATTGTATGTACTCATTTAGAAGTGGTTATTAGCTACTAAGTAAACATAACCATGCCATATCCACAGGCCCAGAAAGGCTGCATAGCAAGTGCATGCTCAAGGGAAGAGACACGTATCTTCCTGGGAGAGGAAATGAAACAGATTTTGCATGTGGCTTGAGCACAGGTAGGGAAGGGAGCAGGAGGAGTCAGGTAGGAGGAGAACTGGGACCACTCGAATTGAGGGGCATTTCAGGGTTGATGTGGAAACCCAGTGCTATGGAAACTCCCTGGAATCTATGAGGGTGACACTAGCAAGGACTTCTAGTGATGGAGAACACTGAACCTGAAATAATCGTCTCTGTAACTAAGCACGGCTCTGAGAAGTGGCACTGGAACAACAGTTCAGTCACAAAACCCCCTACTTAGAATTTATCATGCTTGCAATATGTGTTGGGGTAAAGGTGGTGTAGATCATGTGGGAGTAGCCACTTCAGGCTGGTCTGTAATGTTATAATCTTCCAGAGATACTACATGCCTTGATTAAACCCAGAGCGATACAAACATCAATCTAAGACTAAACACCTGAAAAACAGGACTTGGTTACAATCTGAACGAAGTGCTTTTGCTTTGTTTTATTTCACATACAACTTACAAGTAGTTTGCACAATAAATATGCATCATTTCAACGGGCTAAATACTGGATACTAAATACTGTAATAATGGAGACTCCATGCAATGTTTTGATGATAGTGCTTGGATAAGTGGTGAGTCTCTGCTATAATAAACTATAACTGAAGATCTCTATGCTAGTCTCTGCTGATCTTCTCCCTATACATGGGTAAGAAACAGACACTGTGAATTTGATTTAACTGATGCTGATGAGACAGAGTTTATCCTGTATAAGGAGAGATGTGTTATTTATTTCTTCAATATATTTTATAGTGTTTTTATTCCATCTTATTTAAAATTTAAGAAAACTTTAATGACAATTATTCTAATAATCATTAGTGGACTGGCAAGTAGGTTCAGCAGGCAAAGATTCTTGAGTTCTATCCTAGAAGTCCACTCATTGAAAAGAGAGGTCTGACCCCTACAATCTGTCCTCTGATTTCCACATTATGCCTGGCATGGTCTTGTGTATACACACAAATGATGTAGGAGGGTCATCTGTCTATGTGTTACTTTCATTGGTTAATAAAGAAACTGCGTTGGCCTTTTCATAGGCCAGCCCTTAGGTGGGTGGAGTAGACAGAACAGAATGCNTTAAATGAATACAATTTATGTGTTGTTATTTCAGGGTATAAGCTAGCCATGCGGAGCTGGGTGGGACGAAAGCAGCCCGTGCTCCCTACTCACTACACACAAACACATACTAACACAAAATAAATAAGTGTGTAAACAACACTGATAACAACAAGAATATATTGGAGAACCATGTCTGGTCAACTAAGTCTTGAAAAATCTTGGGATTGAAATTACGTTTCTAGAGAAAAATAGTTGTGGGGCTCAGCTTACCTGGCTGGAGTCCACCGCACCATGAAATCTGAAAGAAGGAACCAGAAACTGATAATGTAGCATCAGTGGTGTATAAAACGCTGTGCACTCTCTTGCAGATTTTAATATAAAATCCTGATAAGAATAGATAGAAATTACGTGATCTTTGGATATTGGGGATGGAGGGAGAGTGGGCAGCTCAGTGTTGGTAAGTGACAGAAACTTCCTGCTAAATTTGCTTAAACTTACTACACACTATACAGGCCATTATGGAAAGTCCAAAGCCAAACAGTACTAGTGAAACCAGGACTTATCTGGGCAGGACAAGAACAATCACAACCTGAGGACATGGGCTCACCATTGTTAACAAATAACTGTAAATATGTTAGAAAAAAAGAAGGGAAAATTCAGTTACGTATGTATTCCAATTGCTTATCTCTTACAAAAATACATTACTCAAAATAACAAAAGGAAGAGAAAATCTAAAGATTGAACCTGCCATTGAATTGGAAGCAATTTTAGCATATTTTACATTACAGAATCACAGGATGAAACTTGCATTGATTATAAAGTATGCTAAGAAAGTTTGGTGGTTGAGGATTACTCAGAAGACTAAATCTTATTTTACTGATGCTTACAATATTGAAACTTATTGCTATAATTTTTAAGATGAATAATATTGAACTTATATATTTATTTTCTATAATTACTTTGATTACTTATCTACAATATACACAAATGTGTGATAATAAATCTGTAGGCGGGATCTCATTTTTCTTGAATTTGACAGAGGCACTCTTCAGACTAGTGGTGAAAATACAAATTGGTTGGCTAGCAAATCTTTGTCCTGTGTATGGAAGGTGAAATAGGTCACAGTTCACTATAGGCAGACCATTAAGAGCTTGTTCGAAGAATAATAGTCTGAACTTGCAAACTTCAGATGTAAGAGTTTTTGTGTTTACATGAAATTTTGGAGCAAGACATTTATTAAGGCATTTAACGAGCTAAATTTAAAGTAAAAACTAGCATAATGGTACCATGGAGCCAAATAAAAACACCCCATGGATAGCAACCTGCAGAATTCAAAAACATTTGCAATATTAATGTATTTGATTTAATAATCTTTTCACTCAGCCTATTTCTAGACTGCAAATGTTCAATATTCAGCATCATATTTCTGGAAATAAAATGATTCTCTGTCACATACTTCATGTAATATAAAATAAATACGATAAAGAGCTTAGATTTTGCCATTAAGAGCAACCACGTTTCCATTCACTATGGATGAACCCATTGCTGTGCAGAAACCATTTTCTTTGCCACTGAATTCATTTGAGAAGATGTTTTTAGATGCTTGTATGTCAGTGAAATTCAGCACCTCAGAATAATGGTCTTTAAGACTAAGGTACACCTAGGATACAAGACACTAGATAGATACCTTAACACACATACACACACACACACACACAACACAACATACGCGCACAGCTCACTAAAAACATGTATGTACTTTTTCATTAGGGACAGATTGCTGTGAAAAGATTTACAAGAGACTGGCACTAAATGAGCAACTGACTCCCTACAATATTTCTGTAACCTCTAGATAATCTGCTTTTTTCCCTCCCTCCTTCTGTTTCACAGAATCACCATTCTTTCTCTGTCATCATTTTTTTCCACAATATAATGGCTATGTAAGAATGAACTATAAGATATTTGAGAAGAAAGGTTTTATTTCTGAAAGGCAGTATATATATTTGATATTTCAGAAACATTCTTTTCCCATATCTATGATAAATACATATACAAATAATTGCTGTATTTAAGTTTCAAAATGATCCTCTGGTAGTCTTATGTAAACTGTCAGAAAAAAAATGTGTTTTACATCTAGTAGTTAAATAAATATGGTAGTTAAAACAAAAATCAAATTGAAAACATAATTTTGATTATTAAGAGTATTGCTTTGACCTTGCTAGCCATAATTTTTCACTTTTTTGAACTCTCTGGGACTTTTTCTGCCTTTGCAGTGTGAAGTGAAGGAGAATCCATATTATGCTTGGTAGTGGTTTTGGTGATGAGCATAAACCAAAGTTGAAATCACTTTTCTCTTTTAAATTAGAGAAGTGGTAAAATTAATTGATCTAATTATTTCAAGTATGTTTTAAATGTAATTTATCTGATAATGTCATTTAAATAATATCTTGAAACTTTTAATTATAACGAATATGAGATAATTGGCAGAGAACTAGGCATTATCCATGTTGGCTATACTCATACTGGTATTATATCTGCTTAACATTTCTGAAATACAAAAGATCGTAGCGGTGTATATGGAGGTACCCGAAACACCTCATTACATCCATAATTTTCAGTATTTGTACACAATCAAGCAAATGACCTTAAAAATGAAAATTATAGTTCTTTTCACCAAGAGATCTTGGTGCAATATCCCCCACAATCCCACAATTGATCTGTGTGACTTAACTTGCAGCTCCTTTACTAGGAACATAAGTAAAACTGAGCAATGTGTAAGAGTTCATGAGTCAGAGGAGGATGAGGAGCATGGAACTCAACCCAAGCTCCCTTTAAAAGTGTCCTTGTGACCCTGATTGTAATAAAATTTGAGAGTGTCGTTGATGCTAAGTTAGTTTCCTTATCAAAACCTCTTCAGCTTCTGATTTCACCATTCACACAGAGTACTGGCAGGTGTGGTCTGATGTCATTAGCAGCATCTGCTCCTGACTCCCGTCTTCCCTCTTTTTCCAGCCATTTCTGGAACTCTCACCGTATACACGTATATCTTCCGTCCTCTCTCCCCACACCTTGCAAATATTTCTAAGAGGCCTTGACCAACTCATGAGAATATGTACTCGAGCTGAGCAGCCTCCCTCTATCAGAAACATTCCTACTCAAAGTGGGTTGCAATTCACCAGGGAGACACTGCTTCCTTAAGGTAGAAAGTGGTGAGGCTCGATTGAAGAATCATGCGTTTGAATGCTTTTTTTAAGGCTGTTTGAACGTATCCTATACTAAGCGAGGGAAATGTAATGACAAGTAATTTAAGAAAAATCAGAGGAATGTACACCACTTGAAAAGTCAGAACTGAAATCAAACGTACTTAAGTGATCCTGCCGTGTCTGTGGTAGAATTAATTCTTCAGCCATTCCTCTTTGATCAAAGGAAAGCAGATTTCATTTACCTCTCATGGAGTGAACATGTTCCCCCAAATGTTCAATTCCCTTTTGATTCTACTCTTAGAGTTTATAGAAATTCCTATAGAAACAGGATTCTATAAAGGAAACTCTATCTATGAACTAGAATATCAAGCTGATAAAACAGAAGATACTCACTTTAAAATTTTCAATTGTGCTATCCAAAACCAGACACACTCTCTTTTACAAAACATACCTTGCAGAAAAAAAGATGAACTAGTAAAGCCATAATTTAAAGACTATTTTGTATATTAGCATACATTTATGACAGTAAAATTCAGGGAACTCCTGAGAGGTAACATCCTTCATTACCCAGGACAATACCCCTAGCTTACCTGCTAGACCTGCAAAAGAGACATCTATGCTTATTCAGTCTATGCAAGATGTCTTATTTTATGTTATTCCCTTAATCTCCATATTTCTATTGCTCCTTAAAAATCAGAAATTCCAAATTTGTTTGTGTCCAAACTTTTCTATGTTTTTATATCCACCATGAAGTAACAGAGTTTATGTCAATTTTGGGTCTTTAACACAATTCTTGGTAGAGATTAGGCACTGTATAACTACTTGTAAATTGAATAAATTATATATTCAAACATGTTATACTATTAATTAATCAGAATTATATTTTCTTTGTTGAGAGATGTGCCTTAAAGGTAACTAAGGTCCTAGCATGTCTTATTGCTTGAAAATGGTACAAGATCCTGGTCTTCTTATATCTTGGAATTTACCAGTTATTTATATTAAATGACCTTTGATGCTGAAATAACAACTCCTTTGAAAACTGCAATAGCTCCAGACATTGCTAGAAAAATAAAGGGTTCTTCTTTTGTGGCATCAATCCAGTATCTAGAACAGCACCCATCTAAGCCCATTTGCAATTGAAAGGTACTAGCCATATGGCTTGCTTTAATGTAATTCATTCTGACCCAAGTGGTCTGATTTTATGAAACAACGTGTAACTAATTAATTAGACTGTAAGTGGAGTAAAATCAAATATTAGTTACTCAGAGGTAATACTATATAAAACTTAATAAACCTTGGGTTTCATAAGATAATAGCTTAAGAATTAACATCACATATTTTCTCATTTAAATTTCTTATACCATGCATCATTACTAGTGTTAATAATACTACATTTATCATTTTTTTCTAAGAAAAAAAAAAGAAAGACTAAATTGTCCATTTAGTACTATAATTAGTATTCTCACCCAAATTTAGTATAATATGGCTATAACTCAACAGCTCAATTACTTTGCTTGCATTTTCTTAGAACAATATCTCCTTTTATTTTTTATAATATGGCAGTAAATTTTAATTAGGATGTTTTTAGCAAAATAACAAAAGTAGATTCCCTCTAAAGACATATTACCTAGGTAACCATGGTTTCTAGAGTATATTTCCATACTCAAGTTTGAGATCACCCTGCTCCCAACCAGCAGGGCATAAATCCATTCAAAACCATGTGGTTATGCCCATAACATGCATGCCATTATTAAAATAGTAAGTATATCTTGCCAGGCCTTTCCTAACCTTAGTTCACAGAGTCACAGATAGAATAAGAATGTTGTTGGATTTTTTCCCTTCTAGTCTACATAACATCTTCTGGTTCTCTGAAAGCTAGACAACAGAGAGGATGCTCTATGTCTGTTGTAGCTTTATTTTTCCATGTCCTGTAACACCAGAACATGCCAATGAGACTGATACTGTCTGTATTCAATAGACTGCATCTATGTCGCTGCTCTGATTGTAGTCATCTCTACAATCCCCAAGAGACGATTCATAGCGCATGGATATCTCCTGTGTTATTTCACACAACTCTGGAGCATTTGAGTTTATCTGCAAACAAAAGATTAAAAACAAATGTATAGGAAGATGAGGTGAGAGACAGTAGAAGAATGGGGACAAAGACACTGAGGGAATACAACAGTGAGAGCTGCTTGAACAAGTAACGTTTATTAATTAAAATAAAAATCCAAATGTATAATCAATCAGTAGGAATAGAAATAACATACCTTGTGTATCTTTATGTATATCATCTTGATTTTATGATGTGTCAAGTTTTCTTGAAAATTTTATTTGGACAAGTCTCATGAGCAATTGCTATATAGATTGTTTCCACTACCTATTCTAAAAAGTTGGTTATATGTAAATGCTAGGTGCATTAAAAGCTTTCTAGGCTCAGGCTTTTCTATGTCTTTCACAGTTGTCTCATGCTAGCTTGATTTGGCGACTTACTTGGGCTGTTATTTTTAGGTACACAGCTTCCTTTTGTTTCTTACCAAGTATGTCAGCCTATTTTTAAAAGCATTTAATTCCTCTGCTTCTACATGTGCTTATCCAAGGATTAAAAAAAATAACAGGGACTGCTGACTAATCATGGACATTTATAATTACAGATGAAAAATTCAGATATTTGAGGTAGGTATTCAAAAAAGAAGGTCCTCTTCTAGCTGAAGTCAGGTATTTTAGGTTCCCTACAGTATAGTTTAACACAGATAATTGACCTATTATGGATTGTTTAAGAAAGATTCTTTGACAAAGTTCTTACATTTGTTTTGAGGATCATAATCCTGACAATCTTTTAACCTTACCAACTGTGATTGATTCTGTTCACAGAATGACAGGTACTACTCTACCTGTTTAGATGTTTCTCATGGTTTCTGGTCCCTACGGATCTGCTCTAATTCATACTGGACAAAGCTGAAATAGATTAATGACAAAATAGCAAACTCATACGGGCATGAAGGCGATGAGAGGCTGGATGAAGAAACATGAGGAGAGTCATCCATTTTTCCCTACTGATTCTGGTATACATATGGCTTCCAAAGCACTGGGTACTATTCTATAGAAATCCATTATTCTTCACAGATACCATACAAAACATGGGAACTGCTATCCTCTTCTCATGTTAGAAGTTACAAAAGAAGAAAAAGAAAAGTAACTCTCTTTAAGTTATCCATCCTTTATGTGATATAACAGAGGTCTGGACACGGGAAAACAGACTTCAGAAAGATTATAGATAATGTCCCCAGTATTCTGTCTGCTGTTGCATTATATTATCATTATTTATTTAGCATTGCTAGAGATCATATGGCAAGCCTTGGATCTAGCATTGTTTATATGACAAAAACACTCCACTGCTTAGATACATCTCTAACTCACATTATATTACATACATACATATAAAGACAATGGGTATCAAGTAAGTTAAAGTATTATTGGACCATTTATAGGGAAATTTATTTATAGTTGTTATTTTGTGAAACAAGTCAATGTGTTTAATAAACCACTTCAAAATAAAAGGCGGTATCATTTGTAATACTTAATATTTATAAATATTAAGTTGTTTTGTCCATAAATTAGGAATGATTAAAATGAACTCACTTCATGATAACTTATATAAACAAGCTGGGCAAACAATAATCATGTGATACTCTTTTTATACACCATGAAACATTTTCATATAGTCTGTGCTGTGAACAGTAAAGTTGAAAATATAATCAGTCTTGATATACAGCCTTCATGAACACAAGCAAACATCAGTGTTTGCAGACGAAGGAAAAAAAAACAAGCCAGTGTACTGTGAATATTCTAGTGGCTGGAAATGCTTGCAATGTTTTTCTACACTGTCATTTAAGAAATATTAACTAGTTTTCAAAGCACTTATGAAATTTATACTGAAAAGAGGGGCCCTTTGTGTCTAATGGTAGACACTGAATAACTAGGGCATAAAGGAAGAAATCTCCAAACGTTTGTTAGAGCTCATAATTGTTTCAGACTGCCTGTGACTTCAATTCCAGCTACTTTGTCTTCTATGCAGAAATATACACAGAGAAGCTCAAAGCAGAATGTCCTGTTCACACAGAAACACATGAAGCAAGGGGATTTATGTTCAATTGACCTTAATAGAACCAGAGCAAATGTTGCTCATTATCATAAGGTGCTGTTTCAGATTTCATTTTAAGAATTCAATCCTATTGATATTTTGATTCTTTACTCTGGCATATCTGAACTTAGACACTTTCAGAAATACTCTTTCTATATTTATTTTTTTATTAAAAATTTACACTTCCTCCCCTCCTCCCATTTCCCTCCCCCTCCCTCTCAAGTCCAAAGAGCAGTCAGGGTTCCCTGCCCTGTGG
>LOEQ01004447.1:44571-59375 GCA_001685075.1 Bramus lutescens
TAGCAAGCCAACAGCTAATATCAAATGAAATGGAGAGAAACTCAAAGCCATTCCTCCAAAATCAGGTACAAGACAAGGCTGTCCACACTCACCATATCTCTTCAACATAGTGCTTGAAGTTCTAGCAATAGCTATAAGACAACATAAGGAGATCAAGCAGAAATATTCTTTAAACTATGATGAGAGGGCTTTTCACACTCATATTTATGCTTATCATGCTATTTGCCCCTTCTCCTTGTTTTGATGTTACTGAAGTTTTTCTTTGTTATCTAAGATTCAAATCATCACATTTTCTGGCATCTGGCTTTTCCAAAATTTAGGCAAAATTGAAAATCATACTAGAAAAATGGCTTTGTAGTTAAGTGCTTCTTTTGGTTCCAGGGGAATGGCTTGAGCTTAGGTTCCATGACCTGCATCTATTAGCTCATAACCATGTGTACCTACAGCTCCAGAATTCTGAAACCCATTTCTGGCCTTCAACAGTACCCAACTTACAGGCACATACTCACATAGATACACCTACCCATACATGTAATTATAAAATTATACATTTGAGAACATTAGTCCTCCAACTTCTCTTTCCTATTGCTGAAGATTTTTCTTAGAAAGTAAAAGGGTTATTGTACCTTTGCATCTTGGTGCCCCTCCTGGAACTGCAAAAGTATAAGATCATAGGAGAGAAGGGCTCTTAAGATAAATAGACAACTCATCATGGAACTTGTCTGCATAAACAATTTATAACTACAACATTCCCCCAGGGAACTGTAAGGAATTGAGGGAGCTATTATTTAATATTCCATACAAGGGTCAAGACATTTTCTGAAACATGCGGTTTTCTTTGTAATTCCAATGGTCAATTCACTTTCATACCAAGATAGATTAAATAGTATATATATATATATATATATATAACAATAATATATATATTATTCTAAATACAGCTTGTGAATCACACCTGTATTCATGTTAAAATTTGCCCAGCCTATGTAAAGTAATAAAATCATTATACTACTTTAAAATAAAACAAGTTGAAACAAAATACACTTTTAGGTTGTGTATTTTTCCTACGCCTTCAAACTAAGGAATGATTTTTCTTTGAGGGTAGTGTATTCATTTGATATCATTGGTTCCATGATATGTGTATTACCAAATTTTAATCTTAGTACAGAAGTCACTGTGCCATACATAGTTCAATAAATTATTTTTGATGAAGATAATTGAGCCCATGTTTCATATGTGTATCTTGTTATTATTATATCCACAGTACTATTTAAAGGTCTCTATGACAAAGGTTTCTCAGTTAGTTAGTAGATTTCTGTCATTTCTTAAAAGATCATATCTAAGAGGAAATCACATAGTGCATTAAACTATAAAGAATAGGAAATATACTGACCTGAGCATTTTTCAAACTCTGCATTTGTCTGTGAATTCTAGTTCTTATTAAGTTTAAGTTTTTTTTTTAATTTGAGAGCCTAATATTTGAGCACTGTATTTACATCATCTGTTCCCTTTTCTTTCCCTTTACCAACTCCCATGTAACACCATCCCCTCTCAAATCCCTTCTCTCTTCTTCTTTAATTAGCATGGCTGCACGCATACATGCACACCCATGCATATACATCAGTGCAACCTGCTGAGTTCATTTGTTGATGCTCTTGTGTGCATATATTTAGACCTGATCACTTGGCATTAGATAACCTTTCAGGTGGTCTCATTCTGGAGAAGACTAATTGCCTCTTTCCACAGTAACTGATGTGTATATCTTATTATGTAGGTGGTATAGGTCTTGTGAGATATTCTTCCTTCATGTTGGCATGTCACTTGGTGTTGTCACTGTGCCTGTCTTGTCTATGTGACCACATTATTGAGATTTGATTCTGCTTTCTTATATTTAAGAAGAGAAGAAAACAGAAAAGACTTCTATCTACCTTTTTATTGTACTTTTTAAAAACTCATATTTTTCTTCCCATGATAAAACATATAATTCACAATTTTGCTTGAAGTTGTTCACCTCTGAGATTTAACTAACCATTTTTGCGTAGTTATAACCCATGTCTGCCAAAGCAGTGTTAGAACCGACAGCAGGATGTCAGGGAGGAAAGAGAATGAGAAAGATGCTGGTTTGGGCATTATTCTTTGCATCTATATTGGCTTAATGTATGCTTTTAAATTAATACCACTATTAAAATAATGGAACCCTGGGTTTTTTAAGTGTGCTATTTTAATGAATTACAAATGACATACTTGACCCTAAGGAAACACTCATTGGTAATGAGATGCCATCCATGCCTGACCAAGCTACCTATTTCTACATTAATTGATGAGAATTTTCATTACTTTGAGTGTCTTAAGATGCATCTGATTTAATTTCAAATCAAGAGAACTTGTCAGAATCTTAAAAATATAGGCTTGCAAAGAATTCTGTCGGTAGCAATTGTTCGAATTATGCACTGTCACTAATTAACACTTCCTCAGTGTGGTGAAGATAAAAGAAAAATCTTGCATTAGCTACTGTGCTTTTCCAGGAGTGAGGTAATACCGATCTTCAAAGCAACGACATGCTTGATAAAACATGTTTTGTTTCTTTAAAAAATAAGAAAAGGTCTAGAGGGAATTCAGAGAACCTCCAGAGATGCGTCAGTATTTAAAGGACCATGTGTTCCTTTCACAAGGTATATAAATGTGAGGATGAACATATGGATTATCCATTTTTAAAGGTCGAGATGATTAAACATAGACAATTTCTTGTGATTCAAACTATGGCTTGAGTAATAAACTAAGTTTTATAAAATTATTTTCCTCCATGTATTGTGCTTCAGCTTAAGACTTTAAGGTTTTCAAAAAAGGGTCTCAGGAAAATAAAAATAACTTTCAGACAATGGTCTCCGAAAAATCATGATGCTGTATGTTCACCACAAAATAAAAAGGTGACTGCATTTTTTCAGCAATAACATCATTTAAATTATGAATCTTTCTGTAATGTAGAGTTAACCCACCTAAACAGATACCTACTAGTTTATTGACATCAACATAACTAAACTTTAAGACTAATCCCTTTCCAAAAGTACAAAGAATTTTAGTTTAACTATTTAATATTTTATTTAAATATTGTAGAGGAATGACCCTAATAACTTAAGTGAACATAAACATTTATTTTTTTATTTCATAACTTTAGCTATATTATCATTTATTATGATATATTTGGCATTGATAGTTTTAGTTATTTATTCATTTCATTGTTTGGAGATTTGTGATTGGTTTAATTAAATGCTAAATGCCCAATAGCTGGACAGGATTTATAGAAGGGACTTCTAGACAGAGAGAGTCCTGGGAAGAAGAGAGGTAGAACCCAGGAGGCACAGAGTAAGCAGGATGTGGAAGAGGAGAAGTAACAGCCATTAAGCCACGTGACAAAATGTAGATGCATCACTTTAAGTTACAAGTTGGTTAGGACAATATATAAGATATAGGCTGAGCTTTGAAAATTAATATTAAGTTTCTTTTATTGTTTGGGAACTGATACTACAGAAAAACATTTGTTACAAGTGATATCCAATGTGGGGGCACATATTTCCCCATAGGACCAGAAAAAAACTTAAAAAAATGTTCCAAACACACAAACACAGAAACAAACAAGGCCATGTTACATACAAAGATTTAGATCCCAGTTATTGCTTACAGGTTTTACCCAGCCATCATCTTGTGTTGAGCCTGGCAGTGGGTTTAAGGCTTGACTCACACATTCAGAGAAGGCTGGATGTGTTTAGTAAAGTAGTCCAGACCAAGTAAACCTTTAAATTGATACAGTAAAAAAAAGGGTATAGACAGCCAAAGAAAAACTAAATAGTTTAAAATAATAAAGTACTTAAAGAGAATATAAAGTATATCAAAGTAATAAAAAGCCATACAAAAACAAGAAATACAAATTGAATCTGAATCCAAATAGGGTTTTATTTACTTTGAATGTTTTGAATGCTGGTGAAATCATGACAGCTATTGAGAAACATTGGATTACAAAAGGGACTAATGAACTATTCCAACCTATATACTTTAGAGTAGTCTTGGATTCAGAATGGAAGTCGAGAAATGTGTTGCATTCAGGATACAAGAAGCTATAGTGTTCATCAAAATTAATGATGATAAAATTTGATTGGAGGATACCTCCTGGAAATCTTGGCTACATAAAGAAAGAAAGAAAAATATGCTTCAAGACAGGTGACATATATGATGATCCCTTTGACATGGAAACATCTTTGAGACTAAATGAGACATGATAAATCTTATTAGGTACCGAGTCCTCATAACTTATTATTACATGCCACCCTTTCATATGGATGGATGATTTTTATTACTGTTTGAATATGTGGCCCAAATAGACTTATGAAATTGCAAATGCCTTTTATCTGCTCAAACATGAAGCAAAAATTCATCTTTGACTGACTTGTCATGCTGCACATTCTATCCTTGTGTTAATGTAGATAAATATTATCTTTAAAGTTTGTATGTCTTCAGAAAGAAAAATGGACTAAACACCAATAAAGACAAGTAGCTTAGATGAACCATTCTCTAAGAATGCCTCTATAGCAGTTTCTTCAAAATTCTGCTTCAGGACAATTTCGTGGTAGTTAGCTAAAATGGTTTAATCTCATAGACTACTCTAGCCAGGATTTCAGATAAATGTCAAATGAACTCATCATACTGATACTGATCAACAGCTAGTCCTCCCATTACTTGACCATTATCTTAATTGACCCAGGATTCCCTAGTAATGCTGTCACTCCCAGACAACAGAAAGCAATTTTAAGAACAAATGATGCACACATTCCCAAGATGTAGAGTGGGTAGATATTGTGTGGTATGTGGGTTATGGATGCTTATAATTATTTAAGGAAGTTGGTTAAAAACTTCTATTGGTCATGTTCATAGAAGAAACTAAACAAAGAGATTAGATTCTAGGACCTCAATCTTCAAAGAAAAACCAAGATATATGATTGTCAGGATATAAGAACAGATCGTTGAATCTACTTTTAATCTAAAAAGGTGAATACTAGTATCAAACAGATTATACTGGCAGCACCAATCTACTTTATAAAAAGACGATGAGCATTGAAAATCCTCCATATGGAGTTTTCTTTCTTTGTGGCAAAGCTAGACTTTTGAGTAAGAAACTGCCATTGTTTTGAATGCTGACATTATACCGAACTAACTGGGCAGGCAGGACACAAAGGAATAAGACTGCCAAACTTTGTGAAGACAAGGTCCTGCAAAATTCTTGCTTCATAGAAAAGTCTGTCTGATATTCTGGGCCTGTAGAATGAAGATGAATGTACGAATTTTACAGAGCAACCTTGGGTCATTATACAGGTAGGCAAATGTTTCTGTCATTTCTATAGTTTTGGAAGTTGTTTGTTTTACATTTCCTGTTTACTAAGGTACTATTATCTCCTTTTTTGTTGGTTTCTGATGGATTTGAAGATGAGATAATTATAATTTTACTACTTACCAAATTAGAAAAAAAATAACCTCATAAAAGAGATATAAGGTATATAAGGTTGAGAGACATAAAGGCTCTAATTATTTAAGAAAATGTTTTGAAGTATAAAAATATACTTTTGAGTTGGTATTACAAATTATGATAAAAATGGTTTAGATATAAAACTTAAATCTCATCAAGATAAGATTGACAATAATTTCTCCAGATGTGCTGAATACAAATAGACTGAGTATTCTAAATATAATTCTTGCTTGATACTTGTTTTTATTGTTCATAGGTTTACTATGTTACAGATAAAACCTTTTCCTTTTTGATTTGACGTAAAAGAGTAAATACTGTAAAATGTTTGAATATACTATGTAAAAATATGACCCTGTGATTGGCTAAGTAAAAAGTAAATGGCCAATATTATTCAGGAGGTATAATCAGGACTTTCAGACAGAGATAACTCTGAGAAGAAGAAAAGAGGAAAGTCATATCAACAGGATATACAGGAGAGGTAACAGACATGAACTGTGTTGCAGAATATAGATTAATATAAATGGGTTACTTTAAGTTACAAGAGTTAGTTAGGAACAATTCTAAACTACATGTAGGGCTTTCATAATTAATAATTAGTCTCTGTGTTATTATTTAGGATCTGGTAGAGAAAAACTTGCTACATTTCATTTCGAATTCTGAAATCAGACTTTAAAATAGCAGTATAGCTTGATATAAAAATTATGAAAGTCCTACCATGTACTGGCAAATGAGTAACTACTTACTAATTAGTTCCCCATTTTTGAAATAATTTTTGTATGCTCTACTACAAACTATATTCCTATGAAAACATACTTATTTACTATGTCAGTGTTTATGGATCCTTTTTCTTCAGTAAGAAAGATAAGAATGAAATGTATTTAGTTGTGCTATTCCATACATTTGAATGAAAGGTTCCACATTGCAATATTTTCTATTATTTTAAAAACAAAACTGAAGACTAAAGTCATTTTAGTGCCTGTTTATTTTAAAAATTGATTTTAGACATTAAGAAAACCTTTTTCCTTTCTTTCTTTATACAAATTTTATTCCAATACTAGAGTTTTAACTCTATTATTTAAGACTGCCTTAAAGTTATTCATTTGGAATTATGTTAAAATGTTCCTTAATAAATGTTTCTTTTTCTAAAATTGTACTCAGCACTTACATAACACATTCCGTTTATACCATTTATTATTAGCTTTATATCTATGTGAAAAGCAGAGATATTACCTATTCACAAATATTATTTATGAAGTAGACAGTGTTTTGTTTCCATGTTACTATTTTGATAAATGAAATCAATATCACGCAATCCTCAAGTATGTAATGAGTGTTCTTGCTCATGTGTGGCTCATAATTTAAAATACTCTATAACAGAAATACAATCCTTGAATCAGTGACCTTTAAAATTTATTGAGTCTTTACAGCATACCTTTAATTTTTTTCTGGCTCATAATTTGATAACATATTTTAATTTTAAATATTCATTGGCATTTTAAAAGGTTTAATATTATAATACTAAAAAGGGAAAATGCATAAAACAAATTCTGTCAGAAAAAAAAGAAAGCACTCTGGATTTCCATGTTATTATTCTATCCCAGCCTGAGCTTCTTTGTCAAATTTCTATTTCAGAGGAAAATATTTCCTGGCAACAAAAACCTAGGCAATTTACCTTAACTTTTATTTAATATGGTAGAGGACACAAAGTTACTCCATCTCCCTGCATAGGTGCGTGGAAGGACACAAGAGTCATGGAACTCATTACTGAAGACAAAGGAAAGTGGTAAGGGGTGGAGCAGAGAATCATGGATGCTAAATGTATTTTTATCATAATATTACTTCATCAAGCAGATTATTTCAGTGTCCATTTATTCTTGCAGCATGTTTTAGTATGAAAAAAATGAAAGATCTTTCTTGGCACTCTTCTTACTTTATATAAATCATGTCACAATCAAATATGTATATGGATCCTCTCTGGGAAAGAGAAACTTTATTTTTTCTTTAATTTTTAACTTCACATATAATTATTAATAATGAAGCTCTTTAAATTCATATCTGTGTCTCTACAATGAACTTGGAAGCTTAAAATTATTACAGTGTAGTATATCAATGGAAGTTAATGGTAAATAATATTTATTAGGTCTCCCAATTATCTTTATGCATTTTTGATGTGGGATGTCCTTCTGCATATGTGTTGTTTTCATAGGTTGATGAATGAAAGTGTAAAGCAAGTTGGGAAATCCAGAGATGTAGAGAGCATAGGCTAAGTTGAACAGATGCCATGTAGGCACCAAAGGAGAAAGATGCCTGAACATTTCCTGTAAGACATAACCTTGTGGCAATACATAGATCAATAGAAATGAGTTAATTTAAGATATAAGAGCTAGGTAGGAATATGCCTCGTCCATTGATCAGTGTTATAATTGATATAGTTTTTCTGTAATTATTTGGGTCTGGGCCGCTGAGAAAAAAGCACAGTTTCCATTTAAATAATGACACCTAACGTTCAGCAATATATATCCACATAAAGCCTAAGAAAGCTTTAAAAAGAGGCTTAAAGACCCACAAAAATTGGAGTCAATTATAACTTTTTGGTAGCTGCATTTTTCTCATAACCTCTGTTTCCTCACTGCAAGCAAAGGTGAGGCTTCTTTAAGTGATGTCTTCCTACTGGTAGCACAAAGGGCTCTGGCTCTTTTGGGGAGGTCCTTAGTTTTATAACATAGTCACCTTCATAAAAGTTAAGTTCCACACAATTCTTAAATGAAAGCAGAATTAGTAAGGTCTTTTAAGTAAGTGGTTCATTTTGAAGGCATCAGCATTGTCAGTTGGTTGTAGGTGCTCGGAGGTGGAACCAACACCAACGAGATGTATACAGCTGAAATTATGAATTAATACACAGAGAATAGCCAACATTTGATGAGATTATTCCCTCTTTAAACATTGCTGTGGAAAATTTATGTAGTGTCTCTGATCCCTATGACTTGCACATAACAAGGCAGGGTGACTTGTGAATGAGGTGCATGGGTCTGTGACCCAGAAACCACCTGTCCGGTTAGGAACTTTTCAGTGCGAAAAGGAACATGGGGGAACACAGAATTATTCCATATAGCTGCTGATGAAGAAGAAAGTATCCTTTCTTCTACATAATGTTGGTATATTGATAACCTCTCTTTTTAAAAGTTTCCAAGGAAAACCTAGTATGATATAGTACTATCTCTGGATGTTTAGTCCAACTGATTGTGCTAGAGAGAATCCACCCATGCAGAGATGTGGGAAATTACTGTGTAAACTGGTGTAATCCAATAAACACACATGAATAATAGACATATTAATAAAATCATCAGAATGTTATGACATAATACCTACGAAAACATGAGACTGTAGCCCCACTTGACAGGTAAGTGTAACTTGAGAGTAAGGATGGAATCTAAGCTGACAATTTTATAGCAGAATAATATTGAGTAAGAATGAAATAATCCTCATGGTTCAAACTTTGGAAGTTGAGGTTTGATTCCTGTAGGAGGATTGTGCATAGAGTGGTCTGTTGTTCACAAAAATATGAAACTGAGACTTTTGCAGAATGCCAAGAAATATGTCTATGTTTTTGTTATTTCAAATGCATTTCAATTTTTTAATTAAAATATAATTGTATCATTTTCCCTTTTCGGCTTTTTCCCTCCAAATCCTTCCATGTAATCCTACTTTCAAAGATATATATCAAATTTACTTTGAAAGCTTTTCCTCATGCTTGAGTGATATTTGAAGTTTAGAGCCTGAAAAGGATAATTGGGGGTCATCATGTCCATATTACAATTACAAACATCCTTGACAATGAAAAATAGGAGCAGAAAAGACACAGCTTAGGGATAAACGTGAGTCTCATTAAGGACACAATAGAACACTTGTTTTAGATCTTTAGATCACCTTCTCTATAGCTATTCCTTTTGAGACTAACATTGATGAGTTTAACCCAGTCACATCTTCACTGTTAGAAGTCCAAGCAGTTGATAACTGGATAAAGTGATCATGCAACGTAAGTGTTTTGTGTGCATGTATGTGTGTGTATGAGTGTGTGTGTGTGTGTGTGTGTGTGTGTGTTATAATGAAGAGAGGAATAAGAAGGAATGGAAGCACTCTAAACGGTATCTTAGCTTCATTTTTGCTAGTTGATCACATTTGTTCTTTTTTTAAAAGTCAAATGTAGTATGTAATTTAATGTATGTTAAGACAAAATATTTAAAACAATTTGTTTTTCCAAATGTTCAACAAGAGATTAGATACATTTTTTCTTAACAAGTAAAAAATTAGTTACAGATAGAAGATTTGGAGGTAGACATAGACAAAAAAAAAATGAAACCGTCAAGGGAACTGTAAAAGATTGTCTTTAAATCATGGCAGCTGTTAAACCCATCCCGTTTCTCATTTTAGCAAAAGTATTTTAAGCATCAAAAGCAACACACAAAACGGTTTGAAGGAAACAGTGACATGATGATAGATGGGGCCTGAGAAAGGATTCAATGATTTTTGCGGAACTCACTTTCATCTTGCAGCTAATTATATAATGAAGTAGAAAATCCAAATAGCTCCTCTTGCGATTTCTGTCAGAGACTGTAAATTTTTAAAACTAAAAGAAGAGTAAGAAGAGTTTTGCTTTATGGTTAGTTTCTCAAAATTGATCAGATGAGGGCTTCTATCATGAAAGAAAATTTGATAGCAGATGTCAAGAACTAAAGTGTTTTTTTTTCCCTCTAACCCACTATGAGAATGTAACCTCCTGGATTTTAATCTAAATGAACTATTTTTATTTAGCATTTCAATATTTATAAAGTCTATCATTTGTTCAATATTCATGAAGATCCTACTTTGTGCCATACAGTCTGAGAGAGGCCAGGTGCCATGATAACCTTTTCCTGAAGGTTGCAAGTTGCCAGTGACTACAGAGAGAGGATATGGACATTTAAAGTTTCAAGATGGATTGTGTGACGCATTCAGATAAACAGGCATATGTAGCGCAAATTCTAATTGGTCCTATTAATAAAAAAAGTCAGAGTCAGATACCGAGGAAAATGTTGAAAGATCAGGGACTTAAAGGAGCCAGCCACTAGAGAAACTTCTTACCTCTGTAGAATCCTCCGACCTAAAGGCCTGAACTCATATCTCTATGCACCCTCAGACTGAACGGGTCTGAGCTCCTGTCTCCTTCTGCTTTATATTCCTCTCTGTCCAAACATATCACTTCCTGTCTCTACCTTCCTAGTGCTAGGATTAAAGGAATGAGATCCCAAGTGCTGGGGTCAGAGGTACAAGCTCTGTTCACTTTTAAACAGGTTAAATTTCATGCAGCCTTGAACTTCTGGTCTTCCCGCTTCCACCTCTCAAGTGCTGGGATTAAAAGTGTGTGCCACCACTGCTTGGCCTCTATAGTGCCTAGTATCTACTTCCATCCTCTGATGTCCCAGTAAGCTTTATTTACTAGAGGCCAAACAAAATATCACCACATTTTCCTCTTTTGTCTAAAATAAAAATGTTACAACTAAAATAAGAAAACTAACTATATACAATAAATATAGTAATACATACACCAACAATGTCAAGTCCATAAATGTTTGACTAATACAGAGAAAATACTCCATTATTTTTCCTATTTTGGTGTGTCCAAAAGTTTGTAGAGTTAAGAATCTCTCTAGTGGCAGGCTCCTTTACTGATCTTTCAGCATTTACCCTGCTATCTGACTCCAGGTGTTTATTATGAAGACCAATTAGACTGATGCTACAGGCATGTTTTACAATACAAAGCCTATTGACTCAGCTCAACTGAACAAGCAACAAATGCATACAATTCAGAGATATTAAGTAGATATTGTTCTAGTTCCGATGAACTTTTTAGGGAATGAAGTGTCAGTACACTGTACAGGAAGATGCTGAGAGGTCACAACAAGAAAAGCATTTGGACAGATGTGAACTTGTTTACTGTGGAACTGAGAAAATTGAGACAAAATAAATTAGGAGACTTCACACTGGGACAATTTGTAAACTAAAGTCGAATTGAATCCAGGCTTCTTGGTGCCTTGGCTAGCATTTTGCAGGTTCATGATAGAAGTAAGTTTTGACCATTTGATGGGTTAGGATAATAAACATTTCATGGTGCTGACTGAATACTTGCAACTGCATGTTCTCTTCCAAAAAACAGAATAACTGGTAAATTATTGACTAGAGTGAGAGCACTCTTTTCCTCCACCAAATAACACACTTTCAGATCTGTCTCAAATACCTATCATGGTGTAAACTACTATATGTTAATGTAGAACATAAAGTTAGCTCTACATGGCAGCAATACATCTGTATGTCCCCTAAAATTAGAATTAAATAAGCCATGCAAATAATAGCTAAAAGAACATATAAACTATGTTCTAGGCCCTCAAAATTTCATGAAGATTTCAATGATTTTGGAGTAACACAAAGAATAAGCAAATTCATATTATTGCTATAAACAACAGAAAAAATTGAAACGGTATCTTTCATTCTACAAGGAATATGATATACATCAAAGCTATATGGAGTTTATGTAAAAACTAAGATATGTCATTGGAAACTACATCATCTAAATGTAAGAGAAGGCTTACATTTCTTTCAGTATCATGAAATTTTTGTGAAATTTCTAATTTTAAAATTTATTTTTAATCAACAAAAAGTAAAAGAGGTGTTTGCAATGCTCCATTACCAGAAGATATTAGAAGAAACAAATTGACAAAAACTGATCTCTTTGATTTTAGCTCAAATTTATTTCATTGGGTTGAAGATTGAGAAGCAAACTCAAGACAAAAAATATTGCTATACCATAAGACAAATAAATACATTTACCCAAATATAGCTTAATGGCAAATCACTTTTTCCAATGGAAAAAAATCATTATAATAAAAAAAACAGTGCCTCTTTTACTTGAGAATATCAGTTCAATTTGAATCATATTGAGAAAGAAAACAAAAATCAGATTCATTAGTTCCATTACTCTTCTACAGATGTTTTCTTCTTCCTGCTGAAAAGAATATACAGTCTGAATCTTATTAAGAGAAGCAGCCACACCCCATAGATGGAAAAGCAGGGGTTCTTATAAAACATCTCAATCTAGGTGATCTTACATTAATAGTCAATGGCTATATTAGAGATTCTCTTTCAAGAGATAGAGGAAGATGGCAGAAATCCGGGTAAATTCTAAAAGTAACTGATGAGTAGCGTAGATCTCTGGGCAATGAAGGGTGGCATTTTAGTTGAAGAAGCAGGGGAGCTTGCCAGGTCCCTGAATAAAAATCTATGCCTTCACCTCAAGAATCTTTACAATAATTCAAGGTTCTTTAACAGAGGATATGATCATGTTATTTTTCTTCACAATGGAGACATAAGCAATTTTAGAGATGGATTCTGGGGCCAGAGACATGGTCAGACAGTGATGGATCTGTGCAGTCAGGGAAGAGACAATCAGAACAAGCAGGCATTAGGAGAATAAGGAGTAAAGGTGGCCAGCTGTAGAGATCACTGCAGATGGTTTGGATGCAAGCACAAGTTAAAAAAAAAGAAAGAAAGAAAAAGAAAAAAGAAGAAGAAGAGGAGGAGGGGAAGGATTTTCCAGTCTATTCTGTGTGTCTGGGGTAGCACTGTGCCAGTTTGGATAACTCATAACAGTGGTTTCATAAAGCAAAGCAAATGTGTGCAAGTAAGCTTGAGAAGATTTCAACCACTATTTAATATTGAAAACCATTTAATTTTAGTTTTCCAGCAAAAACTACAGATAACAATGAATTCCAGACAGGCCAAATGTGGTTCTTCTCTGACTTGGCTTTTTGTTTTGGGGAAGTGAGGAACTGTGAATGATTATGACTGTATGTATAGTTGACTTTTAGCATTGCATGTACATGTGGGATTCTACCGTAAGTTTCTTGTGTACATAAGTTTTGATTATTTTATCAGCTAATGTGGAATGCTTAGTTCAAGCAATAAACTTTAGTAATTATTTATGGCTCAAAGACTTTCCATTTACACTTTTAAGATTTGAACTAGATTAGTGAGTATTGTGTGATATTTTAATATTACAAGAATTCTTATGACTGTGAAAGTGATAACTAATACATAAATTGATCATTGTATTTAATTTTCAGTTTTCTTCCTCACAAAATTAGTACCAGATTCATAAATTTACTGAACTTTATACTCTATAGGCAAGATAACTGGTTTTTTAAAGGATAATCATACCCTCACTATAGTAAAGGTATCAAATTGAGGAATCATGAACATTCATGGGCAATCCATTACTAGCCATCTCTGCATGATAGTGAATTTCATAGGGGGAAATCTTTGAGTATCTACCTTTTCTCATATTGCTTGAGAATTTTCCAAATTTAGACTTTAAAATACTATGTTTCTAGCAAACCCTCAGTCTTGACAGGTGGCATGATTCACCACCATTTGGGAACCACATCCACAAAGTCCCCAGTAAGAAAACCACAGGATGATACACAGAGATATTCTTCAGGGTGATGTTTACCCAGAAGTTACTTCAATACATTTGACAACATTTTTGGAGTTTAATTTTACATGTGAGACAGAGTCTCATATATTCCAGGCTGTGGCATGAACTTCCGGACTTTCCACCTTGTCTCCATAGTGGCAGGATTACAGGTGCATATTACCACACCTGGTTGTTCCATGTTGGTGGTCAAACCCTTGTCTTTATGAATATTAAGTTCTATCAACCCGGTTACATCCCTGGCCTTGGACACCATTTCAATAACACAATTACTAGTAGATACAGCTAGAGCTCACTCTGAATAGGTAACTGGGTACATAACTGCATTTTTTTGTCACAGACTCTTGAGAAAGTGGCAGTACAAACAACAATACAGAAACAAGAACAAAGCTTCATCACTCTTGAGTTTCTTTACAACAATTTTAGAGACAGCGATATGATTTTGCATGTCAAAATCAGGCCCCAGTGCCAAGGCTGAACTCAAGGGATAAACATGCCCAACTGTGTTGTGGGAGAATTGTCTGTATTCTGTCAATCATGTATTTTAATGAAACGCTGATTGACCAGGCAGGAAGTATAGGCGGGTCAACCAGACAGGAAGTAGAGGCGGGGAGATGAGAACAGGAGAATGCTGGAAAGGAAGAATCCCATTTCCCCCACTCCTGCCCAGACTCCAAAGAAGTAACATGTGATCTGCCCCCCTGCTATGAAAGGTACTGAGCCACATGGCTAACATAGATCAGAATAATGGGTTGATATAAGCTA
>LOEQ01004447.1:72094-82990 GCA_001685075.1 Bramus lutescens
GAGAGAGAGAGAGAGAGAGAGAGAGAATGTAGTATGAAAGGTAAGGTAACATACTCAAATAATAAAATGGAAATTTAAGTATAGATGCAGAAAAGTTAGTTAACAGTACTTGTTGCTATGACAGAGATTCAGGGTCCAACTCCCAGCATCCATATGGTGGCTCAAAACCATCTGTAACTTCAGTCTCAGAATGGTGCCCACCATCTGGGGCATGGACCCACAAAGGATCTAAAAAAGCTTTAGAAAAAAAAAAAACCTAAAGAAAATGGTAGTCAATTGGAGCTTGTTGGTTGGCGCATATTTTTTGATAGGCTATGTTTGCTGGTGGCAGTCTGAGTCATGGCTATTTTAAGAAGAGGTCAGCACATGAATTGGGATTGCGGGCAGCGTGCTGCAAGTTAATTGGTGGGAGCATGGGCAACAGGTTATCAGAAACCATGTCTATGACCAAGAGCATGTTAGAAAACACCAATTGGGATTGAGCTGTTTCCTCTGAAATAAAACCAAAGAGCTAGTTCAGACTTCCTCACCACCCATTGACTGCTATGGCTCCTCATCTTGAGTGGGGCTCTGTGAAATTTTCTTTCACTGTGTTTGCCTGGTGTGATCTTTACAGGTCTGTGTAAGCAAGCATATTGTTGAGAAAGAATTCTGAGAATATTGTGGAATATCTCAAATTTGTAGGAAATGATAATGCCAGATTCCAAATATGTTGACTCTTAACAAAAATATGGTTTTGGGGGGTGGGGGTACAGAGATAAGAGACAGATCTGTGGGTAAGCTGTTAATAGCAAGTACTGATCTTACAGAGGCCAGAGTTTAGTTCCCAGAACACATACTGGGTGGCAAAAAATCCATCCGTAACTCCAGCTCCATGGGGCTCTGATGCCTCTGTCATGTGGAAATCTGCACTTACATGCACAAGCCCTCAAACAAACACATATGCATCACACACACATAATTAAAAGTATATACAACATAAAGTCATTGAGCAATGCCTACTTGAGTTATGTGATATTTTAAAAATCTACCAGCTATTAAACAACAGAATTAGGAATTTACCTTTGTCTTCTAAATCTCATAGAAATGAGAAATGTTTTCATTACCACCAAGATATTTGTTATGAAGAGGAAACTGGTGGAGGACAAGAAGCAGAGTGTGAAAAAGTCTAATTAGGCTGTTGAAATCTAAGTCTTTTAAGTAATTGCTTGAATAAGCAATATTTCCATGTTCAATTTCTGTGCATGTAATGTTTGATGTAAGACACAATATTCATCATTCTATATAACATGTTTTGATTACCATACCACAGGTCCCTCTTTCATTAACAGTCCCAAACTTACCTTAAACTGAGAATAAACACTTGCTTTCCCAAGCTCATCAGTCGATTTATGTCTGACAGATATATTATTTTCCACAATTCTTCAAGTCCTGACTTCCTTCTTCTACCCATCAGTATTTTCCTAGTCAACTATTATAAAGGCTCTTGTGGATTGTCCTTTGTCCTTTTCACTCGGTTGTAACTCCTTGTTATTGCCAAGCCTGGTTAAATAAATTTTCCTTTTCTTTACTGGAAGCCGCATTCTGCACTCTTTCCTCTTTTTATTTTATTTCCTTCATCCTTTCTCCTTCTTTCTATCCTTCCTCACTTCCTTTTTTCTTCCTATCTTTATATCAGCATCTTTCTAGAATGTCCAGGCTGTTCTCAAACATAGGACCTTTTTACCTTCATCTCCTGAGTGTTGGGATTGTGAGCATTTGTTACCATTCCTGGTCTCTACAGGATGATAGCGTAATAAGACTGAGGTGCAAGGTCCATTCAGCAAATCATACAACAGACAAAGAGGAATTTTTCATTTTAGAATGTTACATCTCAGAATATTTCAGCTGTTAGCATCTTAAACACCATGAAGAACCTAATAACTTACAAATTTATAAAACTCATGCAGATTACACAGACATATCATAAACATTAAAGCAGTAACAGTCATCAGTCAGTAGATATAAATAATAAACTTCATTATTTACTCACTCTTGCTCATTTTAATCCTTAAATATCAATGGAAAAGCAATATTAAACATGCCAAATGACAAACACTGGAGAGAACACATAGTGAAGAGAAGTAATAGGTCATATATGTTACTGTGTTTAGATTGTGTTAACAAGCTTTCAACATGTTTTCTTTGGATGTTTGCCAAAATTTCAATTAAGAGAAAAATGCCTCAAATATGAAAAAATATATAATCTGCTACTATGCTCATCTAAAACGATCACTCTGCATAACAATTCTTAATCCAATGCAGACTCTATGACAGCGTTCTACAAATTACTTTATAAATGTCTTTAATATTGGTATTCAGTTGCCTATTCTTCAGAGAATTTCTTCCTGCTACAGCTCATATGGGCAGAACAGATGTCCCTAAAGCCTTAGCCTTAATCTTAGGCAACACATACAGATGAGCTGAAAAGTTGAGGATAAGACCTGAAGCAATTGGTGACACAAATGGCAGGAAAAGCATTTCATTAGCTTGGAGAAGAAAGTCACCTTTGGTTGAGTGGGTTGATGGCACAGCAGAAACAATATGACTTGAAAGAGACTTCTTTTTAATTTTTTACTTGTGTACCAATGTTGCTTTTAAAAATATACACACACACACACAATGTAAATATGTAAGAATGCATATGTAGATAATATATAAATATTCTAGTAAATATTTTAGTAGTAGAAATAAAAGATTTTGTTTTAAACATTTGTGGATTTAAGTGACATATGATTTTAATATTAAAATAGTGGATAATATATATTAGTGTCTATACACACAGAGTAACTATTCTTATTTCCTACTGATGACATTTTTACAAGTGCATAATCTAAATAAGGAAGAAATAGGGTACTTTAGGGAAATCTCTTAAACATCATTTAGAAATATATATTTAAAAGTTACCAATGAAGTTATATATACGTTTTTAAAAGACTTTGTTGTCTGATTTGCATAAATTAATCCATATTTGGTCCAGGGTGTCAGATACTGTTGTATTGCTATTGTTGTGGATCATTGTGGGAATATAACAGACTGACTGCAAGAAATAAAATGACCACAACAACATCTTGTTACGTGTTAAAGTAGGCAGAGGGATGGTGAAGCCCAGGTGGGTTCAACTGCACACAAAGGATTGCAAACAACCCTTGACTACTGAGAGCTGGGGGAATAAAAAGTCTTCCCCAGAAAAGAGAATACCAACTGATTGATAATCCAACATGAGCAGGTCTGAAAATGAACATACAAGTACAACTATACAGACAGAACAGTATATTTATACATTTAGAACTATAGCAGCAAAATTATTTATAAAGATTCAATCCTGATGAGGTCTAGAAGAGTTCTGCAGAGATAGCCATTTAATTTTCATGGATATAATGAGAGACAACAGTAAGAACATATAAATAACCCACAGTACAACAAATGCCCAGATAGCCAACTCAGAATCCTGCTACACATTACCTGGTGATCCTTGACTATTCAGCCAAATGAAAATCTGTCCAATCACAAGAGCGGTCTTTATGAGTACTGGGAGAACCACAATGCTGCCTAGGAAATTCTTAAGAAGAAAAGCAGTTTTGGTTAGGTGTTGAGAAAGCGTCTCACATATCTCATTCTGGACTTAAACTTTCAATGTATCAAATGGTAATCTTGAACTTCTCATTCTACTGTCTCCACTTTCCATTTGTTAGAATTACCAGAGTAGTCACTGCTCATTGCTAGGGATTAAGGCCTCACACAAACACACACATGCATGTACATGCACATGCACGCACACACACACACGTGATTAATTAGTGAAACAATGAAAGCGTAGTGAAGACATTTTAACCAAAAAATTCATTGACTGTTTCCTTCACCTCCTTTTCTCCCTTCTTACTACATCACAATTAAACACAAAGTCTGTGATCTACCAAAAGACTATGTCTTTCAAGATAGCAAATATTTCATGAGAAATCAAATAGTTATGCAGGGGGGGTGTGCAAAACACTGAGAGTGATGCTACTTCTTGACTTTGTCCCTGAAAATATGGATATGGATTTTATATCTGCTCTCAAGAGAAAGTAGGTATGTAGATAGATCTGAAGTCTACCACATTATGGAAGCTATGCATTTGAGATCCCCATCTCCTTTTTGCAGTCACAATGAAAGCAAAAGACAATTGTGTGGAAGTGGAGAACACAAGAAGCAATATTCCTGAGAAGAAAAATGTGCATGATTGGTGATAATGTTAATAAATCCTGAATCAATTAGTCACTTTAGAATGCTCAGTTAAGTAATTTAGTAACTCTATCTTAATTACATTTGAAATACAATTCCTTTTTCAAATATTTCATTGGAGCAAGTATCATGTGCTATTTTAGCACGTTCCATAAGTAACATTAGAATGCTCACAAAAGTGTACAACTATGATCCATGCTTAATATTTCGACTGGTTGATATATCAAAACTTGGATTAAAATTTGAAATAATTGCAAAAGCCAAGTTTTCAAGTGAACGCTTGGAAAGTGAAGGTGAAAATTGGTAGTTTCACACATCCATAAGCACTGTGCCTTTGTCTGTGTAAAAAGACAGGAGACAGGTTCTTGCTACTTGATTATCTATGCATTTATCATCTCTCTCGTCTGCATTTTCCCCGTGAACACCCTGCAGTAATCCGAATAGCTAAAAGGTTTTCCATTACACATAATTTTAAGGAGAACAAATAATCTGCAATCATATACAATGTGAGAAAAATTATGACCATCTCATCTCCAGAGAAATTCACATTTAGCCTCAATTTACTCCCAGAAAGCCTAGGGCAGATTGATTCGCCACAGTGGCCTGAGGGTGAAGGACAGAAGTGGGGTAGCTGTCCTGCTTCAGTAGGAATAGGAATGTGCATTTGTTGACAGTATACTTTTCCCTCAACAGTATGAAGCTAGATGGGTGAGGACGCACAGATACAAGGTCATAGGGACTGTCTTTATTACCCTGTTATATTTTATTTATGACTTTATTGTAGTGCATGAATCTGTGGATTTTTGCTTCCATTTCTCCAGAAATATGCATGAATATAAAAGGTGAGCCATTTGTAGGAAGCCGAGTGTTTTAGAGAAGAATTTTGGAGTGTAAGGAAGAAGTATGTAGACAACTTGAAGTATAAAAATAATGGTAATACGCTGAAGGTAAACAGACTAAACTACTGATTACTGTGCCGTTGAGAAGTGTTCTTTATTCTTACTTCTATCATATCTATACTGTATCACTGGGAGAAATATTCTCTTCTTCAATTCACTGCTTTTTCTTTTCTTCTTTTCTTTTATTTCCTTTTCTTTTGTCTCACTCTTCTGAGTATACTGAGCTATCACCGAAGCCTCTATGGAGGGATGACCTTTAGCAAGAATGGGTTGATCCTGATGGCCCCCCAGGCTGTGGTGTAAACCAAAACTCTCTCCTTTTTGAGGGTGATATGATTTAGGAATACCTTTGTGATTTCTGGCTTTGAGTCCTCCTTCACTCATCTCTTCCAAGGTGTCTAAGACACAGTGAGAGTGAAATCAAAGACCATGAGGTAGGTCGTTCATAGTCTAACATGATTTATTTTTAGGAAATCAGAGGCTTTTGATAATTTCCAACCTACAATATTCCAGAATAATCAATAATAAATACTGATTCTCTGCTTTATGGTAACTTCTATCTGAGGCACTCTAAATTAATAATAAACATGGAATTCTGACATCATAATTTCATTATCATTTGCCCTGACAATGCTTAAGCATGCATGGGTTGCCCTTTTGTGGAGGTTCCCCAGTTGTTCCTATCCTGGGCAGTCCTAGATGCTTGTGTTTTGTCATAACCAAGGTTCCACATTCTTAGTTTATGCTGTCTACCCAGTGGGTTTTTTTTGGGAGGGGGTGGGGCTTCCTCTTCTTCTTATCCCATGCACGAAATAAGATGATAACTCTGGCACGCTGGATCTAAAATTCTAATGAATGATCATTCATAATTTAAGTCTATTCAGGCATGGATTTACATCATTTTAAAAAATAGGAAAAGCTATGCCGATGATCGTGCTTCCAGCTTGTGCTTTCTATAGTCAAGATTCTTACAATTTGTACTCAGCATGGGCAAGTCTTATGCTACTCTGGATGTGATGTGAGAAAGAATCCCACTGTTCAGGAACGAGGGCCTGTCAGAACAGAGCCGACATTCCTCCATCTCATTTTGTGCAATATGACTTAGAGCTACGGAAAAAAAAGAATCAACTGTCTTTCTTTTTTCTTCTTTAATCAAAGCACTCAGAAGTTTCTAGTATTTTTTTATTTTTCTTTTTGGATCACCAAAAGTATTGGGTAGAATGTCTACTGCTGTTACCTTATTTTCCTGATCAAAGTTTCATTTTTATAGTCACCGCCTAACAATGGTGGCACTAACCAGAAATGCAGTCCAAAAGCAGGACTCCATTTTATTTCAGCTAACACTTAAACACCATGAAGGATTCACGTTCACCTTAATGGTTCAGATATCTGTGAGCTAATGTTATTATGCTCAGATGTTCTAGTATCACAGTGAAGTTTGGGCTGCCAAGCTGTTTAATTTTAGTGTTAGCCAATGGGTCACCAAGAACCTTAAACCTCCACAAACCAAGATTTCAAACAGCAAGATAAGAGCTGGACAGGCCTCAAGAGTGGCTGTGCACAGGAAGGAACCAGCACATTTCAAAAACTTACTCTGGATGTGAGGTCAGGAGACATGAGCTTTACAGTGCACCAAGAGTGTTAAGGACTTTGGACAAATGGTTCAGCTTCTAGACTTTTCATTCTTAGCTCCCAAGGATTGCTCAGGTGGTGGATAAAGGCAGAGTCCACTGTGGTGTCAATAGTTACTGCTTTTAACATAGGCAGGTTTTCTAGCTGTCACTTTGTTTTTTATCATTTTGTCTTTATTTACTTACTTATTTATTCATTTTTTTTGAGACGGGGCTCATCCCATCCAAACTGGTCTTATAATTTCTCTGCAACCAAGGATGACTCTGAGATCCTGTTGCCTCTACCTCCATGTTCTGAGTATTTGAATTAAGGACACTCATCTCACACACAATTCACTAGAGATGTTCAAAACAAGCATTTAAAAACTATCTTGGACTTTGTAATTTCATTGAAATGATCTCTGTCATAATTGCTTTGGGGAGCCCATGTGTTCAGCTGCTTAAGAATGTTCTCTAATACATGATCTCAAAACATTTGAAAGTGTGCTCAGATTTGTTAACTGAATTAATAGTTTCTTACAAGTCAGGAGGCTGTCATGCCACAAACTGCTAAACAAGTTGAAATATCATAGAATTAAATATGGAGAAAACATAATGGCGTGAAGAAATTGCCAGCAATCTATCAAGCTGATAAAGCCTAGCTAAACTACCTTTTAATTATGTATATGTTAAGCAAAACTTGTATTTTAAAAACTTGGGGGGATGTTATAGGATACGATATTTTCTAGGTCGTTTTGCATAGTGCTTCTTTGGAACCAAGGGATATTTCTCTGAAAAGTGTTTGAGTTCAGTTTTCCCACAGAAGGAAGGTTTTATCTTTACACATTAGATGCATACAAAATTTTAAATGGAAATTGTTTTTTTGCAGTGGTATTTTGGGAAAAAATATCAAAAATATAATGAAAATTCCTATATTAATTGTTTTCTAAGGGAAGATGTTTAGTTGTTGCTAATGTTAAAACTCTGAAGGGACACATTTCCTGAAACAAGCTGTTAGGAACGCTGTTCACATCTCTCTTGTTACTCAACTGTCTTGCAATAATACTTCTATATGCTTTGTGAGACACTGGTTTTAAATGTATGAGGATCCACTCATTTATTCCCTAAACATATGAATCTATAATTAAAACTTCATGAAATATTTTTGTATGTGTATGTAGTAATATATTCAAAGATTACTGAAATATTTACTCTTCTATGAATCAAGTTATTTTACTTTTCTTCAAATAAATAGTAATTATTCCCATAAATAAATAAACTGTCTGCAGTTAACATTTGTTTTTAAATTGTTCTACTGATGTTTCATATTGAAGTGCTTATTGAGCATGGAATCAAAGAATAGAATCTGTGAGTGGCAATTCATTTTAAAGTACAGTATGATGAAGCCAATTAAATAGAAATGAGCCATCTCTTCATGACATTGATATGAGATGGTTTTGAAATGGTATCAGCAATTAAGTACCACTGGCAAAATACTCACTTTTATTATATTAAAACAAATGATAATTATACTTGGCTGTTGGATCTTATTTCTACAAATGCTTTAATTTCTCAGTAACCGACCTATATTGTGCAGCTCAGATGATTGAGAAAACCAATATAGATTACTTAACAAGCCTCAAGAGTCAGCAACTCTCATTTTTAAATGGTCCTAAATAGTATTCAGAGTCCTTGAATGCTTGAGTAGGAATTTCTTTAGGACTGTCCCCCATATAAAGATTCCTCTTTTCTGTTGAACTTAGTGTTTTACCCACAAACATATCATAAGAGCCTTAGCTGCTTCTTTGTAATGACATTGGCTGTGGAAAACCATAGGTCTTGGCAGCACATCCGGCAGCTTAACAGTTCCAGCACTGCTTCTATACATGACACAAAGGAAGACTAGTTCTCTTCTCATTATGTGTCTCTCTAGGTGCGGTGCAAAAAAGAAGAAGAAAATATTTTCAGTCTGCCCTTTCCTAAGTGTCCCCGAAGCAGATGTTAATATTTTATACACCTTTTCTTAACCAATAATTGGCAATAAAGACAAAATAATTTACTGTTTCAAGATTCCTCAGTGTTAAGTAATTAAACCAGCATCAGGCATGGAGCACAGGACAATGGCAAACCTTCAGATGAATTAATTTGATGGAAGACCAGCTGAATAATTGGAGTCCAATTACAGTCCGTTTAGTGCCATCATCACCTTCATATATAATTAAATTCAATTGGTTGATACAGCATCTATTTTTATGAGGGCACTTCCCAGCTTTCTGTACCCCGCTGTGACTTTGGATCTAGGCCAATCAATTATTACTCATTTTCTTTCAAATGGAAATGCTGTGGATTAGTCTTATCCTCTATCATGTTCATGCTTCAAAAATCTCAGTAAACTGTGTTACGTTTGAGTCTTTTTGGTGCACATAGGCGAACGCTCATGTAGACTGTAAGGTTAGGAGATGAGCAACAGGAATCATGGCCATAGGAGTCAGAAGTCTGCCTAAAATGCTATCCGAATCGCTGCATTTTCAAGTGGATCACGCCCTTTTGGAGAGGAAAAATATGGGTTTTGGCTTTCTCTTTTAGAAATTTTCTTCAAGGAATCATGTATTATTATTACTCTATAGTTTGAATTATTTTTCACGAAAGAGACCCTTTCCTGTAATTGTACTGCAGTTTCGTAAAGACATACCATGCTGTGGCATAATTGGTAATTTAGTCCTATACATAAAATATAAATACATACTATGACTTAAGGATATGTCATGAGGTTTTGACATCTGTACATATATATATTTCAATGTTCAATATTACAGATGTATCATTCTTGAACAAAAATCAATAAAAATTTGAGATTCTATATTTTATTGATATTTAATTGTGTTATAAGTTTGCTTTATTTTTTGCTTCCATTTCTTTTTTTTTTAAAACAATCTTTTTTATTTTACATACCAATCCTAGTTCCCTCTCCCTCCCCTCCCCCTGATTCCCTCACCTTCCCCCCACCCCACTCTTCATCCACTCCTCAGAGAGGGTGTGGTCTGCCTTGGGGAGTAAACAAAGTCTGCCATATCACAGTGAGACAAGGCCAAGGGCCTACCCCCTATATCTAGGCTGAGCAAGGTATCTCTCCATAGGGAATGAGCTGCAGAAACTCAGTTCATTCACTGGGGATAAATACTGATCCCATAGCCAGTGGCCCACAAACTGCCCATGTCACACAACCCACATTCAGGGTCTAGTTTATTTCTGTGCAGGTTTCCTGCCAGTCCAGAGACAGGGAGCTCTCACCAGCTCAGATGAGCTGTAACACTGTGGGTTTCCCCAACACGGTCTTCACCCCTTTGCTTATGTTACAAGTTTAATTTTGTTGTTTCTTTAGAAAAATGATCATGATGAAATAGGTAATAAGTTTTTAGAATAGGAAATATTTGGGGGACAATATATTAATATGTTTGTTCTTACAATGTAATTTTCTAAATGGATATAATGTGCTAGCTAAGACTATATTATGTATAAATTATATTATGAATCACAGTTGGGAAAAAAGCATTGACCTATAAGCTGATTTTGACCTTGCTACCATCAGTATATTTGTCCCTTAATATTTTTAATCCTAGAAATAGTTTGCCAGTGGCAAAGTATATTTTAACAGTTTCAGGGTGATACATGTAATAATTCCCAAATTTCACTGATGAGACAAAATTACTCTCTTTTCCATCTAGCTAGAGAGAGAGAGTCATCTTTCACAAAAATTAGAAAAGCCAGAAAATGGACTCAGATATATTAAAAGAAAGAGATTATTTCTCCTGACCAATGTGCATCACTGATGTTAAAGTATTTCATTTATACTCTTATGCCTTTAGTTTGAAAGACCGTTTTACCTGGTCTCAATTCATTATGTGTTTCTTTAGTTCACTTTTCTGAGAAAATTCTAACTTAGACATGGCAAATCTTTAACAAAGTGGTAAAAGTTTTCAGAGACAAAAATACATAATACTAGCTTAATAGTTAACATCAAGCTCCAAGATGATAGAGACAATTTTACATTAAAGCTTCTCAGTGAAAAGTACAAAGATGGAAGTGAACTAGGAGGATCTCTCTCTCTCTCTCTCTCTCTCTCT
>LOEQ01004447.1:104910-120541 GCA_001685075.1 Bramus lutescens
ACCTTGGACTTCCCACAGGGCAGGGAACCCTGACTGCTCTTTGGACTGGAGAGGGAGGGAGAAGGAGGGAGGGGGAGGAAAATTGGAGGAGGGCAGGAGGTGGAAATTTTTAATAAAAAAATAATAAATAAATAAAAATGGAGAATTCACAAAAAAAGAAGCTCGAGCTAATTGGTCAAGCAGTGATTTAATTAATACAGGTTCTGTGTGGTTATTTCTGTAGTCTGGGCAGCCAGGAAATGAACAAACACAACTGGCCTACTACAACAGATGGGGACAATGGGAGAGGGATGAAGGGAAGGGAAAAGGCAGGAAGGGAAGCAGAAAAAAATTGTATAGCTCAATAAAATAAAAAATAAAAAAGAGATTAAACAAAAAAATGAAAGAGAGAGAGAGAGAGAGAGAGAGATTGAGAGAGAGAGAGAGAACATGCTGATCCTACAAATACAGACAAAATGGTCAGTCCGTATTCTTTTGGTTGAAATAATACTCGACTCTCAAGAGACCGTGTTCTTGAATCCCTTTTCCAATTCTATATAAATTTTAGGTTTAAATCATTAAGAGGAAAACATGGGCATTGTACTTGGAGACTATGCAAAAAGGTTAAAAATATGCTGAAGACTAGGTGATGAAACAGAGAGCAAGACGTGTCTGTGTGTGTACATGTGTGCACTTGTGTGTGTGCACGTGCGTTGGGTGTATGTGTTTGTGTATGTGTGTGTGTGATTGAGACAGTATCTCATAAACACTAGGCTGGCCTTGAAATCATTCTATAGTTAAGTGTAGCCTTAAACTTGTAATTCATCTGCCTAAAACTCACAGTACTAAGATTACAATATTACACCACCATATCCGTTTCTTTGGGGATCAAATCAATCAAACCAGGGCTTTGTATCCGCCATCAAGTCACTTCCAACCCAACCACATGCCCAGGATTTGCTTGTCANTATACTGATGTCGGCAGCTCAGAAATTCTCCCTGAATGTAAGAAATTTAATTCCAGGAAAATACAGGAAAAGCATATACATATAAGGAATGAAATACTATATTCTAGATAATCTCTAGATAATCATTCTAGAAAAAAAAGAATGAAAGAGTGTGGAAAAATATTTTTATGTATCATGGGTAGATTATCATTAAATGCTGAACTGAAAGTATATCCTTCAGACAGAAGCAATAGAAGTGTAATTCTGAATTAAAAATATACTAGATGATGAGAAAATATTGAAAACTTACAGATTTTATGGAAAATAAGGAATCTTTTTCAATGTTGGATACTGGTGAACTCTGAAATAATACCTTAAAATCATGAATAAAATGTCTTAAAAATCAAATTTATAACCAGAAAAATTATCAAACTATTAAAGTAAGTTTCATGTTTAAAGGCTGGGATGATGTATTTATTTACTTTTCTCTATTATATCACATCCCAAGCACAGCCTTTACTCCCCTCCACCCTACCTCTCCTTTCCCCCAGGTCCACTCCTCCTCCCCTCAAAAAGTGCAGGCCTCACAGGGATATCAACCAAGCATGGCATACTAAGTTACATTAAGACCAGACACACATCCTCACACCAAGGCTGGACGAGACAACCCAATATGAGGAAAAAGGTCTCAAAAGCAGGCATAAGAGTCATTTACAGCCCCTGCTCACCCTGTTAGAACTCCCACAAGAATACCAAGCTACACATCTATAACATATTCAGAGATCCTAGGTCAGTTTCCCTAATTGTTGCTTTAGTACTGTGAGCCCCTAAGCACCCAGGTTGAAAGATAATGGCAGTCATTAGTTTAGCAAAACCACATTAAAATAAGAGAAAAAATTCATGAAAATTCTTGAGTAAGTGGAATATTCATTTATCAAAAGAAAGATGCCATTGTCATGCTCGTGCATTGATCGACTAACTAAAGTTACTGTTATCAATATAACCATCCCAATAGTCTTCCAACTACAAATTAGGAAATAATATTAGAGTCACACTGACAGGTCATTATTTATATAAAGAAAATTAATAAAAGAAACATACATAGTTAGCTAAAGAAACCACCTAATCAAAAAATGAAAATAAAAAGTAAAATCCAAAAATCATGAAGACTAATAATGATTTAATACATAATTTATTACAGGATATTTATATATGCCTGTTTTATGTGTGGCCATTTAATATAGTGATTTAAATTAGAGGGCTTCTAAAAACAAATGATAAATCAAGCTACAATAGCTTTTAAAGATTTTAGAAAATAACCATTTTACAAATTCATATCTTTTCATATCAAACTGAGCGTCATTGAAATTATGTAACCCATTCAATCTATTTTAGTAGTAAGGTTAAAATTTTTATGTTTTATACATTTAAGACTCACTATATACATATTTTGTTCTAAATTTGTAATTAAAACATTAAATGAAAGATAATGATGCAATGATGTTATTAAGAAAATGTTTTTACTATTATGAAAAACTAGATCTTCTTTCTCTCCATATTTTTCCCACTTTTAAATTACTACATGTTCATCCATTGAGTTATTTAAAGCACAGAGAAATAAAGTCTCAAACTACAGAGCTTTGGCAGAAGTTTTATTTTCATTCTGCTCACTAGAGCTCAGTGATGCTCTGTATTACCAAGAAATATAATTTCTCAGATGGACTGAAAGTGTAGTTTTATGAGCAAAAGTTGTTACATGGAATTGGCATTTTTGTTCTCATATATCAGCTATTGGAGTTATTTTTAACCTTGCCTGTTTCCTCTACACAGGAACAACTTGTTTCTTCTGTTGCTAGAACTAAATAGTCAAAAACAGAGAGTGAGTTGAATACTATAGTTCTTTGCACATCATGAGCTAAACCATCAGTATAGCATTTGCTATGATCTTTGTTGCCAGACTTCATGGGAAAGACAAGAACAGCTTGAGTTTTGAGGTCCTAGAAGGCAGGGCTAAAGTAAGTAGCTATTGGAATCACCCTTTCCTATATAAATGTAAAACATTCTGTAAAAATCATTGGGCAAGAATAAATACAGACTCTCACAATCACTTTTTCCTTGAGGTAGCTTCCTGTGTCTCACAGCACTTTTTTCTCATTTTATTCTGATATTCTTTATGTCCCCCTGAGTTTTTCCTTCACATTTTGATATGCTGCATGTGTTGAATACTAATGGCGCATCCCTGTCTCAACACCAAACCCTTTATTTTTCAAAGTCACAGATGTCTGCATTCCACATCCATCCTTTGTAGAATTTTACAAACAAAATTCAGAAATGTTACTTCACATAATTTTTCACATTTTCCTTACAGGTTGTTAATATTATAGAAAAAGTCCAGGACATTAATTCAGGAGTTAGAATAATGTTTTTCTTGTAACTGGAAATACCTATGGATTTACTTATTCTATTGTAATTGTACTTGTTTTTTGTCGGGACCACCAGCTTACGAATAAGGACAGAGAGACTTATTGTTAATTAGGAAAGGTTGGTCTTTCGCTTAGGCTTGTTTTCAACTACCTCTTATAACTTAATTAAACCATATTTTAAAATCTGCATTCTGCCACATGACTCTTTACTTTTACTCAGTAAAACACATTTGACTTGCCCAAGTCTGCTGGCGAAATTCCTGTCTAGATTCCTCCTCCTGTTTCCTCTCTCTGCCTGGATGTCCAATCTATCCTCTCCAGCCTAGTAATTGGCTGTTCAACTTTTTAATCTAATCAACAGGCATATTAGACAGACACATATTTTTTAGTATACAAAATATTTATCTAACAACAGTCTATTTTACACACTTTAAGCAGTTCTCTTTACTTTTCACACACACTTAAATTTAAATTTTCTGAAAAAATTAATATCAATCCTTTTAATTTACAAAAATATTATTTAATTAACTTTTCTTTACCAATGAACTTAAGTACATATTATTATAGTCCACACAAAATCAATAGTGATTTTAAGGAAATCTCAGAGCTACTTTGGCTTTTAATTTTAGAGACTGGTAGAAACAGACTTAAGCACTATCCATTGGGTCATAGTCTGAGTTACATTCTAGAAGTCAACATGCAGAATATGCTTTTATTCCTAAAAAGGGTTTAAACCTCAGACAGCCACGTCTTCAAGAGACCATCACTGGGAAATGTTGAAAATATCTATTAAATGGAAACAAAAGACAGGGGAGGAAGATGCATATCAGTCATAAAACAAGTTCTACAATGATGTGATAACTTTTAGCCAGTCTTGACAAGATCACCTTAACAAACAATGCACTTCTGCATGACCCTTTATAAAAGTCTGAGCCAAGCAACTGGATCTGTTAGCAGCTTGGCGCTCTACAGTAGAAAAGGTCACTGCTCTTACTGATTAGTACAATAGAGTCATGCTATGACAAGGCCTGATCTATTCATGTCAAATATTCACTACAAATGATCTTAGTTGGCTGATCCAGTCCTTGATTTACTGTTAAAGTCCTGCCTTTGTTTTCCACTGTTACTCTGTCTTGTAATTTCAGGAGGTTCTTCTCCATTGCTCAAAGTTCAATGCATTCTTAGGCCTCCATGCTCCAGCTGGAGCAAGAGTTAGACACAAGAAACCCACCAAGCATCAGTGAAAGAGGGAAATAGAAATACCCCGGGAGATTAAGCTGTAAAATCAACATGTAAAGAAGAAAATTCAGTTTAAAGAGACTGAATGCCTGCAGGATCAGCAGGATTTGACTCAACAGGATTAAATACTTTAACATATCTAAAGAAGGAATATAGGAACTCAGGAGAAGTCTAAGAGAAAAGTCTGAGGAAGAGAATCTGGGAGGGGTGTGGAAAAATAAGATTCAGGCAAAGAGGCCAAGGTAGACAGATAATCTATAGAATAAACTTATTAACTCCTCAAATAATGGATCATCTAGATACATACACACATGAACCTCTCATCTAGTTACCTGTGTTTATCCATACATACACATGCATTTAACATGTACAAACAGTCCCTTTTAATTTAGGTCATTCTTGAGTCTGATGTGCGTAGAATAAAATATGAAATTTGTGCTAAACTTTGACAGAACGTATTCAATGTTGTATTTTAAATCTGCATTGTAACATTTGTGTTTATATATATATACATATAAAGTTATATTTACCAATTTTACCTTTAGTATTTTTGTGCATCAGATCTTTATTACTTTAAAAATTATTATTGGATGTGATTACTAGAATGTTCAGGGAGACATGACAACTACCGTACTACATACTACTATCAATATTAATGTCAAAATACAATTTTTTCCTGAAAGCAAATTAAAAAAAATCTATTCTGCTGAGACTATAAACTGGGAGCACAGATTCAAGTTATCTCAAATTCCATCTTCTAAAGTGGTAGTAGTTTCACGAAACTTTTATAATAATCAACAAAGAAAGTCATAAGTGAAAACACTTCAAATACCCGATGATAGTTTTTCATATGCATAAGACCAGCCCAATTCTCATCAGAGAGGTTTCATCCAGCAACAGATAGAAACAGATTCAGACCCATAGCCAAATATTGGGCAGGTTAGGAAAATCCTGCAGAGAAGGGGAAGAAAGGATTGTAGGAGCCAAGGAAGTTAAGAACATCACAAGAATATTCACAGAACCAACTATCCTGGGCTCTCAGAGGCTCACAGAGATAGAACTAACCACCAGAGAGCCAGCATGGGGCAGACTAAGGCACTCTGCATACAAGTTACAGTTGTGAAACTTGGTCCTCTTGTGGGACTCCTAACAGTAGGAGCATGATCTATCTCTGAATCTGTTACTTGCCTTTGGGATCCTACTCCTCACCCTGGGTTGTCTCGCCCAGCCATAATACATGAGAGGTGCTTAGTATTACTGCAACTTTTTGTCATGTTTTGTTGATAGTCATGGAAGAACTGCTATTTCTTTAAACAATAAAGGAAGAGGAATGGATGCTGGGACACATAAGGGGTATGGATAAAGGCACTGGGAGGAGAGAGGGAGGGAAAACTGAGGCAGAGGTGTAAAATAAATAATTTTTTGAGAGTCCATATATATCAGCAAAACATCAGGTTGGGGGATATCTCTGTTACAGGACTATGTTACTATATTTGTAGCTTTGTGTTCTGTGATGAGTTCATAGATCACAAAAGGATTTGTCTAATATATGGAAAGATGTGAGGTCACACACGGAGGTGGGCAATTAATTGCTTTTTAGGAACTTAGATAAACGCAAGATAATTGCACTATGGACCTGCAACATATCAACTGTTCACAGGTATGAGGTTCTGACCATCTAATCAGCACTGTGGAATGTTCAGTGTAGGTGTGACTTTTTCTAGAAACTTTGTTGTATGCCACAGATATTTTGATTTTTTATTATTTAGTCTATACGCTGTTCCTTTCTACCTGAACTTTACCCCAGAGCAAGTTCAAACTGACTAAATGCTTCTTGTAAAGAGATCATAATTTTAACACTTTAGAGTTCGCACAAGGTTAGAATCTCAGGTGTCCAACCAAGGTTGCTACACAAAGCACCCTAAGAAAAGTGTACCAGTTCGTCACTTGCCAAGTCTAGCTGATAAAAGGCCTAAGGGACACTTTGTCACTGGGCTCCAATCACAGTCTTATTTCTGAAACCTTGAAACCTGTGGTGAGATGGTAAATGGCTCAGTTCCTTATTGCTTAACCCTAGGAATGTGTTTTTGACCAAAAAGTGTTAACTCTTATAATTTTTTTTGCTTCTAACGTCCTGTAAAAGAATAATTTTTAGGCCGGGGGGGGAAGAATCGAGGAAGAATTAGAATTAGTACAGGAGAATTAGAAAAGAGGCAGAACAATAAAGAGACGGGACTGGGACAGCACACATGTGAGCCTTTTCCCTCGGAACAAGAGCTATCTTAAGTTCCCTCCGCTGCTCTGTGGCTTTTGACTGGAGCTCTGGAAAACAGGCTTGCAGAACAGGCTTCCCAAGCAATGGATAATGCACCTGTGCTGGCAGGCCTGACTTGGTATGCTCTGTAACACAACATTTGTGTGTTGTACATCTCTCAAATTCCACAAGGGGGGTTAGAAAGCAATCAGCAGTATTTGCCATTTGTTACTTTGGTGCAGATCAGAACAGTATTCCGTATGTATCCAGCACTGACAGCCACTGACCAAAGCTGAAGCACTATTAATAAAAAAAAACTCAAAGAGAGAAACTGGGATTCAACCTGAAGATCCAAAAAGGAAAATAAATCAGTCACTGGCTAATACCTCAAGCTCAGTCTGAAATGACATCCAGGAATCTCAGAATGAGACTGCACCTGAGAGCTATATCCTCCCATTTTATAATCCTCTCTAGTTCTGATATTAAAGGCATGCACTACCACCACCTAGCTTCTAAGGCAAGCTACTGTGGCTACCAGGATTAAAGGTGTGTGTTATTGCTGCCTGGTCTATTAAGCTGGCCAGTATGGCTGTTTACTTTTCTGATCCTAAGGCAAGTTTTATTCGTTAAAATACAAGTAAAATGCCCCTACACTAAGCATGTTATCTTACAAGCAATTTTGTATCTCAGGATGCATTATTTCACTAAGTGTACCACCAATAACCAAAGTGTTTGAAGGATGTGAAAAAGAGACTATGTTAGTTACTTTTCCTGTTTCTGTGATAAAATACTGTGAGAAAAACAAAAACAAAAACAAAAACAAAAAACCCAACCTAAAGGATAAAGTGTTTATTTTGGTTCAAATCACAAGTTTGCAGCTCATCCTGGCAGTTAAATCAGGGTTGCAGGAACTTGTGGAGATAGCCGGCCACATTATATTATTAGTTAAGAAGGAAAAAGTTAAGAATGCTTCTGCTCAGCCATGTTCCTCCTTTTTTATATTATGTAAAATTTAATCCTGTGGAATTTAGGATCAATCTCTTCACTTCAATTAGGCTAATCAGGGAAAACCTTCCAATTATGCATAAATTGATGTAAAAGGTTTATATACCACAGGTGTGCCCAGAGATTTGCCCCTTTGTTCTTTCTTTATCCTGCCAAATTGTGAGTACTATCATTAAAATATTGATGTATATACAAGGGGGATTTGGTATTTAGATTTTAAGAGAGTTAGGTTCTATAGTAAGAGACTGTATTATACACAAATAATGCAAAATCTACAATATGAGACTGAAAAGAAATGCCTAGCACTGAGTAGCAAGATTATATGCTGTGGTTATAAAGGAATGTGTAGTGTGGGATCAGTGAATTCCATGTTCCCAGACAGCTTGGACTATGTAGGCTCTCCGCTGTTTTCACACCTGGTTGAAATATTATTTTTGGATTTTCAAGTGTCAAATGTAAAAGTTCAACAGCAATTTAGAATGAAAAATAGTACTATTATAACCTTTTAATAAGATAAGATTAAATGAACCAGAATTGATGTATTAAATCCTGATTTCCACATGAACATCATACTGAAAAAAAGATGGTAGTAGAGGACATAAGATATAGAGAAGAACCAAGTCAGGACAGAGCTCCTAAGATGTAGGAACATCGATCTACTTCCTCTGATCACAGCCTTCTTCCTGACATTTATAGCCTCCACATGAGCCCTCATGTGAGGAACCCATCATAAGACCAATCCACTGAGTGAGACAGAACTCTATGACCTGAGTCCTTAATGTCAACATTGTCTTACTCATTTCAGATGGTGCTAGGAATGGAGCGTGGCCATGGTAGCCTTTGCCTGTATCAATGTACATGAGAGATCAGTGCTGGTTGATCATACATCCAAACCTAACTTATATTTTATATGAAGAACTCCTGAAGGAAGTAAAGAAAGACAAAAAAAAAGAAAAGCCAGAGAGAAAGAAGTAAAGAAAGAAAGTGACAGAATGTCTTAGTTACTTTTCCTTGTTACTTTATCTGTGATAAAATTCTGTGACCAGAGCGACATGACAGTTAATTTTGACGTATGCTCCCAAGAGAATAGAGAATTTCACAGCTGGGAAGCTATAACAGTGGTAAGAACAAGAAGTCTTATCACATTTTCATCTACTCACAGGAAACAGAGAGCTAGAAAGAGGAATGACAAGTGAGGTAAAGGTGGAAACCTTCAAGTCCTGCCCTCAGCAATATCCTTTCTCCAACAAGTCTACACCTCCTAAAGATTTCATAGCCTCACAGATAGATCCACTCTTGGGGACCCAGTTCTCAAATACACAAGTCTATGGGGGAACATTGCTTATTCCAACCACAACAATCTTCCTCTAGTCCCTGTAAGATCATGACCACATCATTATGCAAAATATACTTAGTTTAACTTTAAAGTCCTCAAAGTCTTTAACAATCTCAACCCTGGTGTCTGCCATGTTCTTCATCAGAATGTCTCTCACTTCTGACTAAATTCAAGAATACCTGAAATATAACCACACTTTTGTTTAATGTTTTTGCTTCACTTTTTCAGCTTTAAGCTCTTCTGCTATTGACAAGCACAAATTTCTCTTAAAATTATCATGTACTTATTTTAAATACACTTGGAATACTCTTTGCCTACAATATCATTATTGAAGGTTTTACTTTCCTACACAGGTCTCCATGGTCAGAACCCTGCCTTTGCTGAGATGCACTACATTTAAAAATGGTTTCACTAAAAGGTGAAAGATTTTGAGAACAAGATTTTGTATATCCATGCGTTAAGCCACCAACCTATTACTTTCTCCAATAATTATTAAATAATTTATACTACTCTGATTTTAAACTTTTCTCCTGACATCCCTGCTTCTGAAATTATCAGCTATCTAGTCTTTTTCAGGCAAAATGCCTCCTTTTATTGATTATGGGTTATTGAATATATGTCTGCCTTTGCCACTAACATTGAGTTTCTTTACATCTAGCACAATTTAGGCTACTGAGTATTTTTGAATGCGTGTCATTACCATACCATTTTACTCCCATTAAAGTAAAAAGAATCACAGAGACAGAAAGGTTTCTAAAGTCTACTAATATAAATTATGTTTGTTATTGTAGTTTCTTCCTTTCTTTTTTTCTAACATTGCTTTGTGTTTTCTTGCTAACTAAAACACATGGACTATTTTGTAGCAGCAACAAAGAACCATTTTCTTGGCCAGCGACAGAGTAGGGAAAGTGGAAGATTATTTGGCTGCAAGGCTTGGTGATGAATTAACAATAATTTCTTGAAATGTCAAGTGTTTATGCTGTAGCATATTGTTGCTGTGAACTGAATTATACTTTTAAATTCCAAATGCATTTTGGAATATTACATTCTTAATGTAATAATTTTTTGAGAAACACCGAATTGTTTTTGTATTTGCTTTTTCTAAATTTTGAGTTTACCAGGGCCCTGGCATGGTGAAGGTAGAGACTCTCGAGCATTTGGAAGCAGCACAATGTCTGTTTCTTACCCTGCCTACCTTGCTTTTGCATACTGTTATTTGATTGTCACTTTTATTATATTGCCTTATTTAATTTTATTTATGAACTGTAACAAAAATATATTTACAATGAGTAGGGTAAGAGACCTTCCATCAGAAATAAAAGCAGAAGTCCCCTGTCAAATTCTCCCTTCTCCTTCCTGAAACTGCATGGTGTTCCTGTTGACAACTGTGGATTCACTGGATTCTCTAGAATACAGGTAATTGCGTTCCAGGCTGGTATTCTATATGCAAACAGTGGTTGGTCTTTGCTGAACAGGAAAGACATGGCTGCAGGATTTTAATAATGTTCCCTCATACCTTGTTACTAATAAGGTTTTTCATTATGTTTCCTCAGAAGCTACCACATTAGCATCTGTGGAGCGTAAGATTCTTCCTTCTTAGAGTGGAAAAGATGGTTTACTGGCCTCCTATTCTCTCTTCTTTCAACTCCAGATCAAGTCTTCTCCCCAAACTTAGAGAAGCACTGATTGGCTTACCTTTGGTGTTTAGATTGTTATAACATGATGTCCTTCCTGCATCAAGGGATATACCCCTGCTATTCATTGGAGTATGTGTGTATGTGTGTATTTTCTATAGAATTGGACATAATATATTACAATGTGTTTTACATTATACATTTTTAGTATGTTTTTAGAGAATCAGATTCCACAGTTATTGCTGAACTAACTTATAGGAAGAAATAGGCTTCACAATTTTCAAAGTAAGGATTGTATGTATAAGAATGTGAATATAGACCCTATACCTGCTACAACTATTAGGGGAAGAGATGCAGAAAGGTTTTTCAATGTGTCGTGTATGAGGTTGTGGTCAGATTCAGTTCATTCCCTGGTTCTCTAGTAGCACAGTGCTATTCACAGGCATACCGTATTCAGGGACAGAATAGATGTGGCAAAGGCACCTGCCCTCTCAATGATTCACAGCACCACTCAGGTTTAACTAGATCCAGCTTCGTTATCTAGCTGCTCATTATCAGACTTGAGTAAAATTCATTCTAGCTTTAATTCTGCTTTCAGAGCCAATATTCAATTGTATTTTTAAACAATTCCAATTTCTATTACTCATTATAACGACCCTTTAATAAATAAAATGATACTAGTAATTTGGTAATTTTTAAAATGCTTCAGAGAATTAATAATACTGAAAGGTGGTTCATTATATGAAGACCTGAATAGGAGGAAAAAGAATTCTATGATACTGCACAAAATGAAAGGAAAACAATCCCAAAGCTCCCAAATGCATATTATTTATTAAGATTGCATTGAAGATTTTTAAGCTCATGCTTTCCACAGAAATGGAAATATTTAAATTTTAATACTTATATATTAAGGGCCTAGGGATATAGTTGATTTGGTAAAGCACTTGCCTGGCATGTATAGGAACTGGGTTTGCTCCTGAGAACTAAGGGAGGCACGGGGGAAGCAGAAGGATGTCCATAGTTAGGTTCTATTTTATAATAACCTATGTAATTAGAACAAACTAATTAAGTTTAGTTTTGTTTTGTTTCGTTTTTTCCTCAAAACTAAGCAATAATCAGATTCCTATATACAAACACAGCATAGAGAAGTGGGTTTAAAATTCATAATAGACATTTAAAAACAAACCAATTTCAAATTTGGTTCATGTTGTTATTTTATAACAACTATATAAAACTTATAATTTGGCAAGCAGAAAGCTAAATGAACTAGTCAGACTGGAAAACGAAATAAAAATGGGCAGGGGAGTAAATACTAGCAGAGATAAACACTGCTACCAGCAAGAAAATGGTTGAATTTAAAGTTTGTCTGTTAGGATGCAGAAAGGAAAATCAGATATTCACTGGTGAATAAACTTCAGCTGTTCTGTTTTTCCTTTGCCCCTCTTTCTCTTTATGCATTTGTAAAACACACAAACACACAAATCAGGGTAATCAGATACTTCTGACTTGATCTATGTATTAGCCAGGGGTTTCTCTTGACATTGCAAAGACAGAGGAAATGAAAGCCAGGAGGAAAATAAGAAAGAGAAAGGAATTCTGGAATTCTGGTCCTTCAGTTCTATTCCTGGCTCGTCTCTTTAGAGGGTCATATTTTTTCTTATTATGAGATGTAGTTTACGACGTAGCAGACATTTCCATGGAGCTCTAAACAACTGCCTTTGTGTTGACTCACAGCTCAATTTGGCATACTATCTAGCTGAATCAAGAGTACAGATGCTCCTCCGATTATTTCAAAACTGGAACTGGGCTAGGTTAAATCCTTAACCAAAGCAAAATTAAAAAAAAAACTGTAATTATATGTAGTACTACCCTTGAAGTTTAATATTCTTCCCAACTTTTGTATGGCAAAAATTTTGAAATTTAATGCAGAAAGAGATTTAAATACCATGAAGAAAGTCTAGGCCAGTAAGGTTTAGCAAGAATCTTGATGAGATAAAGACAAAAATTAATCAAATCCAATTAAATTGTTTACATTTTGAGACATTTAGCAATAAATTTATTTTTGTGCATATAAAAAGGTATTCAATAAAATTGAATAATATTTATTATTATTTTAATAAAACCATTTTATATAAATGACCTGATTTCTGGTAATTGAATATAGTTACAGATATGATTAGAAAGGGAGAGGGGAGGAAGAAAGGGGAGTGGAGAAAAATGTAAAGGTCAATAAAAACAAAAAAGATATATAGAAATTAATAACAAATTGTTAGAAGAATGCACACAACCACATGTTTATGTTCTGGAGGATGCACTGTCAAACACAGATGCAGTATTAAAATGTTTTTCCAAAAATCTCCAGCATATCACTATTTAAAGATATCTTTCAAATGCTTAATTTATTGTAAACTTTTTATTCGGACTTAGATTTCATTAAATTACTACTGGGAAAGTAAATTTATGTAACTCGGGCTCACTCAACATACTTAACAGTTTTTGAGTAACTAAAATGAGTATCAGTTTTTTAATTTAAAATTTCATTGATTGGAAAGGGATAAATTAAAATTAAGTTGCTCATTTATGTGACTCACATGACATGTACTTAAGAGATAATTGATACAGAACAAAGCAGTCATACTGTATCTATCTTTTCTCTTCTAAATCTATTTCACAAAACCAGAGGAGGAAAACAAAGACAGTGAGGTTAACTCAATGTATGTTTCTTAAATTAATGGTTTAAATCAACTTTTGAGGCTAAATTGATCAATATGATGGTGCATTTGCAAATTTTTATTTGGGAAGCATCACAAATGAAACTTTATAGTTTGATGCCAGAGGAATTTAGAGTTATTCAAATCAGAAAAAAAAAACACATAAATTGAGAGGAAATGTGTGTGTAGGTGGAGTTTTCAGGTCTCACAGTCTCTCTCAAATAATCACTCAGAGGCTTACTATCCATCACAAATGCTTGGCCAATAGCTTGGCCATCCAGCTTGCTTATTAAACCAATCACTGTCACAAATATTTCGTTTACAATGAAATTATTCTACAGGAGTTTTTGTTATTGTGTGTTTGGTTGTTTTTTTTGTTTTCTTTGTTTGTTTGTTTTTTACTGTTAATTGAAAACTCAGTCTTAAGAAAAGAAAGGAAAGAGTAATTAAAACTTTGATTAGCATAGTACAAAAAGCTAAGTCAAGTTTAACTATTAACAATAGACTGTAAAAAGTAAACACAGGCAAGAAAAATAATGTAGCTATAGGTGTGCTATCTTCTTCACCAAACATTTTTAGGGATCTATAAGTATCTCTTGTCTGCCATGTATGTTTTTTATAGAAATGCTTATTTAATTATCAACATCTTACGATAGGTTAACAATTACTAAATGTGATTTGACAGAAGAAAAGGCATCCAATAAGTCAAATAAAATTTGGGGTGGGTAGAAAGAATGAAAAAATGGGGACCTGAGAAGACAAAAGAACCCTCATTTTAAGTTTGTGTGTGTGAACATGTTAGGAGAGAATCATTCACTTCATCTCAATTAACAAAATTTGCTTTGTAAAAAAGATAATATTTCTTTCATGTAGAGATATTTTCAAATAAGAATGTTAAAATAAGCTGGGCATATTAGCTCAAGTCTTTAGTCCTAGTACTCAAGAGGCAGAGGCTAGAGGATTTCTGAGTTTGAGGCCAGCTTGACCTAAAAGGAACATTTCATAATAGCCAGAGTTACACAGAGATATCCAATCTCAGAAAAAAAAATGTTAAAATAGCAAGAGATATGCTCATGGCCTTGAGTACGGTCTTGCTCATCCCCAGTTTTTTTCATAGTATCACACATGTAAAACTAGAACCTTTGATTTACAGCAAAAATATTTTAACTTCCATGCATGATAACCATCAAATTCACATCAGGGATCAGCCCATAATCTCTTTTTCTGATCAAGGTTCCCCTAACAATCCTTAAAATGCAATTTCAGAAGCCACCAAAATTGTATGCATAGCTACATTGAAGGCCATTATTATAGCTGTCTCTTTAAAAGCCCACACCAACATTCTCTGATTTCCACTTTACTTGAATGTCTATTTTTTCTTAACCCCTGATCTTAAACGTTAAAAAAAAATTCTTTAAACTACCACTCTGCTTCATATTGGTTTGTTCTGAAATTCTTTGCTGTGGTGAAGAGTTCCATATTAAAGTAAAGTGAAAGTCTCCGAGTATCTCTAGAGAATATCATGTATGTTTTCCATTCTCAGACATTCTTATCTTATTAGTATGGGCATTTATGAAGAACATAGAAAGGAGTTTTAGTAAGCAATGGAGAAAATGAATCTTCATGGTCTCTCACTTGTGTATGTCCTAAGGAGCTTGCCACCTTGTGCTACAGTCTCTTTTTAGTGGTGTTTTAATGATTTTGGATGATGGTTTTGCCTGGATCAAATCTTTCATGATCAAGAGAAGAGTGAACTGGCAATCTTGGGTTTGGAGACCTTAGCAAAGGCTTCGTTTGTACATTTATGGTTCATCACAAAAGCCTGGGGTCTTTAAGCTCAGGGCTCTAGTACTTTCTTTTTTTTTTTTCATTTGATTTCAGTTTTATGTTTAAACTTTGTCATTAATAAAGAAGCATCTAGTCTAGGGTTAGGTTTTTTTTCTCTCTCTGCAAGCTTAAAATTCCTTCTGGGTACATCAACAAGGTTTTTTCCATTTTCTTTATTATTATTAAAAATTTCTGCCTCCTCCCTTCCTCCCATTTCCCTCCCCTCCCCCATTCCCCCTCCCCCTCCCTCTCCAGTCCAAAGAGCAGTCAGGGTTC
>LOEQ01004447.1:121109-143442 GCA_001685075.1 Bramus lutescens
CATACCATATTCATCTTTTTGGGTCTGGGTTACCTCACTTAGGATAGTGTTTTGGAAGAAAGAAAACATCTTCAACAAATGGTGCTGGCAGAACTGGATGTTAACTTGTAGAAGAATGAAAATAGATCCATATCTAGTACTTTCGCATCTTGGATTTGTATTGTGTAGGAACTGGGGCTCAGAGAACTAGAAAATGATGGCCCTTAGCTACTGTCTCAGCTGTGTGTAATAAGTCAAACTCTTTTTCTGATCAGAAATTGGATATTTTCTAATGAATGTCATAAATGTATGGCAGACACATTAGTCATGCTTACAAGGGTAAATCCTAGACCTTTTGCAATTCTTGATACAACTTTTCTTGAATTTCATTATGAGCAGTTTTCTCAATAACTATTTTACCTTGTAAAAAATAAGACAGAACACAAGTTTTATATGGAAATCATATAGATTTAATATTCAGCTATATATTCAACCTTTAAAAACCAAATTATCTCAAAAATAAAATAAAATTTGATTTAAAAAAAATGTTTAATTCCTATCTTTCCACTTTAGGTTAACAAATTTTTAAAATATTTGAAGTTTTAAGTATCTTTATGTTTAATCACAACTATTCCAAGAATTTCAATTTATAACATCACTATAGCATATAGTGCAGTGGCTAGACAGGTCCTTGTGTAGTATATGCAAGGATCCAGGTTTCAATACCAGAAATAAATAAAAAGAAAATAAAATCACATTGACCAATAAGAATAGACATTACAGTGAGTGGAACACTGTAACCAAGAAAATTTTAACCAAGAATGAAGCATATCTATATTCTGTCAGATTTTAAAGGCTTGTTTTAATAAGGGAGTAGGATATATTTTTGAAAAAGTCTTATCAGAATAAATGTTCCATGCCACCTTGAAGACTGCAAAACTATCTAACAAATAGTGAAATATCATACAAAATTAAAGATTTGTGTTCTTTAAATATTTTATTTTTTAAATATTGAAAAATATTAAAATTTTTAAATACATAAATAGCCAAAACATTTTTTCTACTTTATGTTAAAAGTGTGTAATTATTTTAATGTTGACATCAATTTCAATTCATGAGTTAAGGTATAGAGTAATTTTGAAATATTGACTCTTCTACAATAAATTTCCTATACCTTTCTCTTATATTTTCTTGAAAAATAAAGAATTACCATGTAGAGAGATTAGCTGCTTCTCAGTAGATTCTCCAGACTTCAGGGACACCACTCCAATTTCTCATTGTTCCTGATGAGTTTTACCCAAGACAGACCATGACCCAAACTAGATCTCTGAGACTTGCTCTCTGTGTGCAAGTAGTTGGTTCCACTGCTCTGTAGTTTGTTTGATATTCAATGATTTTATTCTTTTGCGACTCTCTTGAGCCTCCCTAATATCCACCCCCTAAGTCCATCACAGTTGCGTTTCTTACCATAGTTTCTTAAGAAGCATTGTTTTTACTCATTTCAACTTAATAAACACAAGTTATTATGTGCTAGGACATAAGCTTGTTTTTTAAAGGATGATAATGAGTATGATAAAATAACAACAATCCACGGTAGCAAGAACAATCCAATTTAGAGCAGACAAGAAAATCATCAACTGTAAAATATGAGACAATTAATTACTAAAGTGAGAATAAATGACAGGCTCCATGGAGGTGCTGATCAACTCTTCTCTCAGTCTCATGTGACATAATGTTGGGGTACAGAACTGGATTTCTCTACTTTTCTTCATTTCTCACATCATTAAACATCTTGAAATTGACCTGGAATGTTGCTACATTTTAAATGGCCTTTCTAATTTTCTCCCTACTCCATGACGTCTTTACAATCGTGAATTACCCTGAGGGAGCTGAAGACTGCTCAAGAAAATATATACCATAGAAAAATCATATTTCAAACATTTCTCAGATACTCTTTCTGTTCACCAACAACAAATAAATATTCTAACAGTTCCTTTAGTTTCCATTGTTTTTATAAATAATAAAATTTATAATTTTGCACAGAGGCATCTTTCTAAAATTTAACACTTTATCTTGAAACTATGAAATTTGAGCAGATCCAATTTACTTGTTTCAATAACCTGATTCTGTAACACAAAATAGGTAATAAAAATAAAAGTTAGAACAACAATATACTGTGATATAAAACAAGAAAAATAACAAGAAAATGATAATACAATAAAGAACATAATCACCTCTAGGAATTCTTGGTAGGGGTGTCTTTGGAATCATCTTTAGTGAGAAATTGTGCAATTTCCTAAGTCCTTTACATGAAATAGTACAGACTTTTCTTATATTCTACAGATACCACCCCAAATATGTTAAAATTACTTATGGGATCCTTATAATGCTAAGAGAATGTATATACTGCAGAAGCCATGGTTGTATTGTTATGTCCTCTAGCTATGTTTTTATCTCTTCTGAGGCATCTTTACTATAAGGCAGAAATAGAAAATAATATTTAGAAATTAGCGACTTCCCCAAATATGTGCAACAAGTAATCAGGAGTACAGACTTAGTAACCAGTGTAACATATATTACAGATGCCCCATGCTTTCCCCTTGACAATCCATAAAACCTCAAGTGTTGTCCTGATCTCTTATGCCAGTGCCTGTGACGTAGATTAGATCCCACCTTCAAACAGCGAACTTTCAAAAACCATACTTTCAGGACCAATATTTCTTTCAAGAGCAAGTCAAATACTCAAACTAGGAATATTCAATTATATATTATTCATACTGACTATTGAGTGTTGAAAAATTCTATAGCATATTAGGATATTATTTTACTTTATAATATGGTTGGATATAGTTATGAATTAATTATACATAATTATATCATTTGATATCTTAAAATTTAAATTTAGACATAGAGAAAGTTTATATATTAAATATAATTTTTATGCCATAATGTTTGTATTACTTTAGGTTTCATTGCTATAAAAGTAGTATTTCAGGAAAATTAGGAGTCCAGATCTACACCAGTGTTATAGTCAGGGCTCCAACTCATCACTCTAGCTCAGAAAAACTAATTGATAACAACATCCGAATATTTGTCTACAAAATCAGGAAACACTTCACCATTATTTTATCATGCAGCTGAACTTGCTTTAGGTCCAGGTACCCAACAGAGAAATACTACTTTAGAGACTAAGACCTTCTAGCAATATTACCTCATGCTGTATTTTGTCTCCCCTGGAAAAGATTTTAAGATTTGTCCTCTGAATGTACCTCTAGGAATATTTTCTGACCATCTATATACTCTTACTCAAACGGACTTGAAATCAGAGATGGTTACTGAAAGCTGGAACTCACAAGTTGTTCTGGTTGATTTAATATGAAAGTCTAGGCTCATGAAATTGTATATAATGGATAAATTAATATAGAAGAGAATTAGAGACTGAAACCAGAGGGAACATAAAGACAGCACTCATGTAAGAAAAAGAGCAAAGATGCTATAGCATGTTGTAGGCCATCTCAACTAAAAAGGGCCGCAATAAAAATCTAATGCAAGGAATTAGTATTCATAAGCATATTAATAATTTAAAGGGCTAATAGCCTTTAGATGCTAGATAAGTGATTTGAATTGGAACCTCATAACGATCTATCTAGAAAAAGTAAGCAAAATTGTGATATATATGCAGAGTGCGTAGGTCAGATCTGCGCAGTCTTACTGATTGTCTGTTCAGTCTTTGTGAGCCCTTAGGAGTCCAATGGCACATCTAGCATCATGAAGAGGGGCTGCCTCCAATTCTTTTACTGATTTTTGGACCCCTACTCTTCATACAGGTTTGCCTTGCACAGCCTTAATGTATGGGGAGGTGCTTAGTCTTACAGCAACTTGATATTCCACTTTTTATTGATACTCATGGGAGGACTTCCCTGTCCTGGATGGAGACAGAAAGAGGTGGGGGTTAGGGGTGGGCGAAGGGGGAGACAGAATAAGAGGGAGAGAATGGGAGAGGGACTTGGAGGGGAAGATGGGGTAAGGCTGCAGCCAGGATGTAAAATAAATAGCTGATTTAAAAAAAAGCAGAAAATAGATACATACTTCATTCATTTATNATATATATATGTATATATATTTAAATCCTATTATCCTGAAATATGTTAAAATTGAAAAAAATAAATTGAAATGTGTAGGAGAGAATACTGAAGAAAACATAGGAATACATCTCTTATCTTTCGTAGCAGATTTAGTAAATAGTTCCTAAACTTTAAGGCACATTAAACACATAAAAAACTTACTTTAAATCGTTTTTGCTGACACCTTTTCACAATTAAGGGAATTGTTTTAAGTCAGTACACATTTATGATGGAGAAATATTTAAAGTTTATATCTAGATTGGTTCTTTCTGTTTTACTGTATTCACATCTACTCAGTTCAAGGAATGTAAATTTAACATGTTAAATATTAAATACAACTATATCTCTCTATTCATCTGTCTAGCTGTAGCACTGACAAAGGCAATTTTCTTCCACTTTACAGAAATCCCAGGCTCATAAGATTCCCATTAACCTCCTTGGCAGCATCTTGTTAAAAAGCCAGGGACCAGCTCCCATCAGCAGGAGACTTGAGTTCTAATCACTAGGAGTCATTGCCCTCCTTCTGTGGATACCCAAACAGACAAGGAAGAGTAATCCAGGAGGCAACAAGGCAAACTATGAATTAGTTACTTGTAAGATAGATCATAGAATAAAATTTTATATTTCAGAGGAGCCAATAGTCCTTGGAGTTACTCTACTATGAAAGTTTCTCACAGTTCCTCAGAAATTTGTTCAATCCTTGGACATCATCACACTTGATACTCTAGTCTCTGCAGTGGGTATTTCATAAGTCACAGGAGAAGGGAACATTTGTTAACTGAATATGAGCAGAAGTGGTTCAAATTCTTTCCAGGGGATGGTCTTCTTCCACTCTATTTCTTTCTGGTTGCAGAGGTGTTCCTTGGGTTAGAAGATATCTCTGGGATATTAGACAGACTAGGGACAAAATCGGGAACAGAAAAGTCACGTAACCAAAAGGAATAGTAAGTACACTCTGTCACAAAAAGAGAAAGAAGTTGAGTATAACTTTAAAGTCAAAGTAATAGCCACTTATGTTTTTAAAATTGTACCAGAGGTAAAGAAATAATATCTAGACTGAATTCAGAATTATAACTAGAATAAGAATCTAAACAGATAAAATTTAAACTGAAACCTGTGAATGAAAATGATTAATATTAGTAGTTGGATGTTAATACATCACAAAATTAATGATAAAGATGATTGTGCAGAAGTGCTACTATCAGATATAATAAAACCCAAGGAAAATACGCAAAAAAGAAAAAGTTTCAAAAATAAAATGTCATTGGCTTAGTATCTTGCAATTATAAATTACTAAATTTTAACTCAAACAGCTAGAACTTTGAACTGAATTTTAGAGGCTACAAATGTTTTGAAAATTTTATATACTCTGCCAGCAAACAAAATTTCTACAAAGTGAATGTGATTAACTCTAAGGAAAACCTGAATGAGATATTCAATATGTAAATTATAGATTTATTTAATTTTAATTTAAAAATAAGGAAGAACAGAGAAATATTGTAAACATTATTATGTGTTAGGCCTCATTAAAAATTTTGGTACCTTTCTCATTTGTATTATTGTATTTGTAGCTATGTGTAACAGTTTAATTAAGTAAAATGTAATAACATGTAATATCAAGAAATTAATGCATTTTATCAAATGGATGGTACTAAAGAAATACCTTTAATTTATGAATGAATGACAAGTACATCTTGTTAATTTAATAAACCAATATTTTTTAAAAGGACAATGTTCTATAAATATGAAAGTCTTATGCTTAAATCAATAAAGTATTTTCCAGCTCAAAAATCTGGTCAAGAAATAAATAACCTTAAAGAAAAGGATATGGCCTGGTAAGATGGCTAAGTGGGTAAAGCAAAAATTACCGGATTCCACAAAAACAACAACAATAAAAAATATGAATGAAATTCCATATGCAATTCTTGTGGTCATATGCAGAGAAAGGAGGCAGAGACAGGAGAATCCAAAGGTCTTGCTGACCCGAGGACCTGGCATATGGAGGGGTGAACATCAAAGAGACTTAGACTCTAGCAAGAAGTGAAGATCAGTGTTAGTGGCTGTCTTTGAGACCCCATCATGGTTTGTGGCTTCTGGGTGCCTGCATATACACACATGAACATGTGAACACAAATATTTCAATCAAAAGTAGAAAAAAATAGCAAGAAATGCTAGTGACATTATCTCCAACAAGTCATCACTGATTAATTCACTCTGAAGGGTGCATTGGGATATACCACAATATAACGAGCGAAAACAGTCAGGCAACAACTGATAGACGAGAACAAAAGGTGTTTAAATTATAAAGATGAATAATGCCATATGGTGTTTGAACTTTTATGTTGCTGGTACCAAAATACCCGAGAGAACAATTCGCAAGAGGAAGAATTTAATTTGGTGATTACTCATCGAGTTAAATAATTCAATCCAGAGTTACTTGGCTCCAGGAACTTGGGTAGAATAGAGTTTATGGCAGATGGGAACTGATAACTTTATGGACGTGGGAGACAAAGAAAAGGTCACAGAAAATGATGCCAGAGCAGAACAATGTTGTCAGAGGAACGTCTCTACTATCCTGCTTCATCCAGCTGACTAACATTCACGGCATATTAATACAGTCATCATATTATACTAAGTCACACAGGGATGGATCCATTTATTGAGAGAGCCCCCATAATCTGACTGCCCTAGAGACTTACTTCCAGAAACACCAGAGGAGTGCCTCAAATAATCTACAAAGCCCCTCTTAATCCAGTCAAGTAAATAATCAATAGTGTTATATGGGTTATTCTGGTCATTTTAAGTGTCAACATTTGTACACAGAAGTCCAAGTTTGGATTTTAATACTTAATACTGTGAGTCTTCCTTACAGAGAGTCCAAATTAGTAGAAAAGGTGACAATTATGTGTGCAAACACATTCAAACCTTCATGATCAACCCATTTGTGAATAAAATATGTTTTGATTGCTTTTCTGTAGTTGAAGTATGAATTCTATAAAACATCCAATAAAATATGAGATATGAAGGACCCATCTCTTTTACATAGTATTTGTACAGGTCAGGGCCATTTCTCTCAGAACTGGTACCATTTCCATCACTATGAGGCATAGCCACTCACAGAGGGCTTGGCATTTCCTCTCATAGGAAGACGTTGGCTCAGCTTGGCTAAACTCTGTCTTCATTTCTCACACTCCTCAAGGCTGTGGGTTTTAAAATATAAACATTATTCAGTTGTTTGAATTATTCTCTGCCTTGATATCCTCTGATAATATATTAGAGATCTTTATTCTTTTGGCAGTTTCTGGAATTATCTCACATCTGCTAACTCACAGTTTTCTCCTTTCATTCATCACATGGGGTGAAGCTAAAGAGATCCTTCTGTTTCATCTATAATGATCATTTTATAAATCAAGGGTATAATTTTTATAAATACCTTATATTTCAAAATTATGGATTTAAAATTATTAATGGAAAATTAGCACTCAGAACAAATAAGTAGTAATGCAATTTTTTATGAATGGGCTCAAATTTTCTTATTTGTGTATAAAGAGACCATTTTTATCACTGATTAGAGGCCAAGTAAAATATCACAAGTAACATGAAACACAAATACTTGCTTTTATAAAATAGTAATATTTAACAAATAAATAATTGTACTAATAAGTAATTATCTGTGTGTTTTAGAAAAACTATAGATTCCAATGAGTATGTCGCTGTTTTGCATTTGTGAGGACTCATCTTAATGACTGAATATCTATCTTTTGGGAAGTATTTATTGTTGGAATGTCTTGGCCTTCTATATGAGTCTCCAAAAATTTCTAAGACATTCAACTGGAGTTATTGTTTTATTTATAGTATCACTAGGACAAATGTGTTCACTACCTACATGTGTGATTTATGTGGTTGTCATTAGCTTTACGCTGTGGGCTGATGTTTTGATCTAGTTTCTTTCTTCCCTAAAAGATGTTGACAATTATCAAAACAAGTGTGGTTAATGTATTCCAGAAAATACACACAAAAGTTGAATGCGTGGGAAACTTTATGCTGCTCAGAAGGAAAGTCAGTTACGTCACTTGGGGTTTGAGAAACCATTTTATATTTTCTACGCTTTTTTATGAGAGAAAGACATCAAAACTAACAAGTGTACCTACTATTTATGTACTGGACAATGTTCTTACCTTATCCATCTATCTTAATATATTTTTCATTGACTTTAGTTGCTACAGGTTTATCTGTTTTTGAAGTAAGCATGTTTAAGTATTTTTATATTGAATACAATGCTCAAGATTGGGCCATAAGCTCTCCTATGGGCCAAGATCACAAGGTATCTGTCTTCAGTTTATATGAAGGAATGAAGGCATTCAATATAACTCTATTCTTAGACAAACTATGTTTTAAGATATAAGTTACATATGATTAATAGAGTGTACAAAAACCTTATGGTTGCTATATTTTTTTGCTATCTGCAAACATTTTATCATGCAATACAATTCTGCACTTCCAACCTAACGGCACTCAGACTAATACTGCTAGTACTGATCCCTCTAGGTGTCTTGCAACTTCTCATCCAGTTTCATCACATCCCTTAGTTCTAGACCCAGGCACTAAAGGCACTATATAGGTTTCTGATTTCAGTGAACACCACGACTGTTCATTAATTATTCAGCTTCATTTGAACAGGTGAATTCCAGTAAGTGTTTTGAATTTTGATTTTTTTATGCCCTAGAAGAATCAGGTACATGAGCCTCACCCCTGACTTCCAACTCTGGAAATGTTATTGTGAGAATCTTTCTCAATACTCAAAGCCATTCTCACGCATATTGAACAAAGCTATCCTGTGAAAATATTCTGTATACAAGAGGATTTTCTCTAGAATTTATTATTTTTCTAAAGGTACTAACAACTGAAGGAATCTTCCCAAATATGTTTAATATGTACTTCACCAGTGAGTGATACCACCACCGCTGTATGCTTATTTATCAACTAGATAACAAGTATTCTGCTAAATAAGTTTCTTTCTCTGATTGTATGATGGTTTTGAAATAAGTAGTTTGGAACTAATGTACCTTCATATATATGTCTTTTCTACCAACTCTAAATGGTAGAGTGATGGCTTTAATTTGCATCAAGCCATCTGTTATGGATTTCAGAAACAGATTTTATATTAACTGTAGGTTTAGTCAATATTCATTACTTCATGTTGCATTTTTCACAATAGAGAGTAAACAAAATCATTTTTGAAAATAGCCAGAGAGAGCTTGCATCAAGACATGGTCTTTTCTTGCTATCAATTGCTTTTATAATCTTCCAAACTTTCTTGTAGAGTTTATTTCTTTATATTCCTTCTAATGGTTCTATTTTGCAGTACAGATAGCTAGAATTATATGGTAAACATGTAACTTGTTTGATCTTTAATTTCAGAAAAATAATTTTTATTATGTACAGAATATTTGATTATACAGCTAAGTGAAACTTTTAGTTCTGTATTTAAGCATTAGAAAAACTAGTTTTCAGGTACAATCATTAGGAAAATGATAACAGTTCTGTTCATTAATTTTATTTTGAGACACATGTTAGTAAAGACTCTTGCTTACAACCTTTGTTAAAGGCCAGGATTTGGACATAACAGTGATTACTATTGTTTCAATACTATGAAAATAGGAGGAGGAAGATCCTGAATTAGAGGGCAGCCTGTGATACATAGTGAGACCCCGTTTCCACAAGAACAAAGCTAGGGAGAAGAGATTGAACTTTCTAATATCAAAAAACGACTTAAGCAGTCAAACTCCTATGCATTAAATTTGGTAAATTATAGTTTATTTTTGAAAGAGAACCACAAGAAATCTTAATAACTATACACTTTATGGTTGAATCAAAAAATAAATTATAAATAAGTATTTTGGACTATTTTTCATTTTGCATGTTTGGACATGTTTCCCCAAATAATTTTTTATACTAAATAGACATCCTGGATGTGAAAAATTGTAAGAATTCAATAGAATATTTTACAAAACTTAGAATTGTAAAAGTATTTCAGCCATTAACGTAGCACCTTTGAACTAAGAATGTTTACTATTGCTATTTACTTTGATCGTTACTGTTAGCCATGGAAGTTGAGAAAATCAGTAACACCCTTACAGAGACAATAAATATCCAGATTTAATTTCTAATTTTATTTTGAAGAAATGGCATGCATTCTACAAAATCAAAAATAATCCAATTCATATCATTTTCCTCATAATTAGTGCCAAAGTAGCATATTTATTTTCATTAGTTGATTAGCAACACACTTCTTGTTTTTATGAAGTATTTTAACTTTTTAAAATATGAACTGAAAAATTGAAATTAGACGTAACCTCAGCAGGCTATTTATCTAGTCACATATGGGTCAAGTTGTGTGTAATATTGCTAGTATTGAAAAAAATATAGTTATTTAAATCTTACCAATGTGACTTTTGATTGGAAGACATTATTTGACTATTAATGTTGGTTGTTCAAACTGGATGTCAATAGACTAAGTGCCATATTTGACTTCAGGAAGGTATCCTATGCAAAAACAAATCATGACTCTTGTCTAAACAAAGTAACTTTCAACTCACATCATGGGTTGCATCTGAATAAAGGAGACCACAGCATTAAGTTTGTTTTTCTCAATGAAAACAAACATGATAACTGCCATAGTCATTATTCCTAAAAACAGAAGAGAATGGGATGCACTAATAAGCTATACTATTCATTTTGGGGTGTGTATTTTTAAAAGACTTCTTATTTGTATTTGTATATAGTGTATGTCTGTGTGAGTTTATGCACACTGTACATTCAAGTCCCTATACAGGGCAGAGGGCATTGGTTCTTGTAGTGGATTGGATGAAATTTGCTCCTGTAGTCTTCTATATTTGAACGCTTATTTCCAAGTTGGTGGAATTTTGGGGGAAGAATTAGGAGGCGTGGCTTTTTGGAGTAGGTGTGTCACTGGGTTCAGATTTTAAGGTTTCAAAAGACCACACTATTCCCAGTTATCTTTCTCTTTCTCTTCTACTTGTAGATAACATGTAACCTCGGAGACACTGCTTCAACACCTTGCCTGATTGCCTGCTGCTATCCCCACAGCCATGGTAGTCATGGACTCACCCCCTGAAACATTAAGACTCAATAATCCTGTCTTTTTTTCTATAAATTATATTGGTGTGTCTTCACAGTAATAGAAAATCATCTAGAATTCAGAACTAGGGTGGTGTGGGATTTCCCTCTATATACCATTGGTTAATAAAGAATCTGGTTTGGGCCTTTAGCAGGACAGAATAGAGCAAGGTGGGAATTCCAAGCAGAGTTTGAGAAGTAGGCGGTATCAAGGAGTAGCCATGCAGCTGCCGAAGGAGAAAGTTGCCTGCTTTAGCCCGCCAGAACCTTGGCAGTAGGCCACAACCTTGTGGTGATGTACCCATTAATAAAGATGGGTTGATTTAAGATGTAAGAGTTAGCCAGAAATATGCATAAGCTAATAGGCCAAGCAGTTTTAATTAATACAGTTTCTGAGTGATTATTTCAGGTCTGGGCAGCCAAGAAACCAACGAGTAGTCTCCCCCAACACCAAGGAGTGGCCTATTGCTGTAGTCTGCTTTTTTTGTTTATTTGTTTGTTTGGTTGGTTGGTTTTGTTTTTGTTTTTTGAGAAGTGTGGAAGACTCTGCGACTTTGGACTAGGAAAGCATTTGATTTATGTGAAAGAAAGAAAAAAATTAACAATTGAAGTGGAGATTATTTTTGCAATATATTTGCCAAGAACATGGCTGTCTTTTTTGTCCTTGTCCCAAGAGTCTCTTTAGGGTAATTTAAGGAGTTTTAGACTAATTTTGTGACTGAGATGATTTCAAATATAGCCTAATATTGACAGTGTTAAGTGATTATGAGTAAGCCTCCTTGTGTAGTCTACAGTGAAAAACTTTGAGTAGGGCAAAAGTAATGTAAAACTTATAGTTTACAGAGAAAAATATTATCAGTAAATTTAATGTTTGGATACTAAAAGAGACAAGGAAAATGGAATAAAAGCAGTGGTGCTCTCTGGAGAGAGACACAACCCAACTAATGTGTAACCTGTGGAAAGAAAAGGCCCAAGAAACTATCTGTTCCCAAAGAACAAGAAATTGATGCTTATGCAAAAGCATTTCAAAGAGGAGGTTACATCGGAAGCGAACAGTGAGAACTGGCACCATTATTCCTGTGATTCTGTCTCACAGCCATGAAGAATGCAGAAGAAATGGGGGTTGTAGAATCGTCCTTCATGGTTGCAGATAGCTTTGCAGTCAGGTATTTGGCAGGGGAGTCTCTGCATGAAGTCTTAGAGGGACCATTTCGTGAAGCTGTGAAAGTGACACCTGCGATGTGTTGCAGATTTATGGAGAGCTTCAAAGGTAGCAGAACAAATCCAAAAGAGAGAAGTGTGTTACAGTCAGCAAATCTGGAAAGGCAAGGCATCTAAACAAGGAGTGTGTCTGTAACGGTTAGTTTAGTAACTTCTATGTAGTTGGAATTACTTGCTCTCAAAAGAGTGAGCAGTGTAAAACTTCATCTTGGTATAATTGTAAGAACTCCATTTGTATTTCTGCAATAAAGTTTTCAATACTATGTTTTCATATGTTGACGATTGATGTTTTTGTTATTTAAGTAAAATATAATTCATTAGATTTTTTGATATAAAAATCAGAAATATGCTGTATCACTGTTTCAGTATTGCTCACTTATTTGAGCATATTAAACTCATAATTAGACATTATGTTCATAGAAGCAAGCACAATGCTTTTCAGCTGAATTTTCTGAAAATATGAGAGTTGGCTAATTTAAAGCATCTGTTTTATCTAAAAGCAAATGTAGCATGTAGGTGGTGCTGAAAGTTGTTCAGTTTTCAAAGAAAAAGTCATGTTTACCACTATACTTACAATTGATGGGAAATGATTGAAAATACTTACAACTCAGACACTTTTCTTTTATAGAAGGCATTATAGAGGGCATATATTTCCTAGTAAGAAAAAAATCTTAATTCTTACTGAAACAAGTTATTTGAAGTCTAAAACATTTATTTTTGCTTGTTATTTATACTGGACAGAGACCGGCTGTCCATTTTCTTAGTTATGTATCTGAAAGGTGTAAGCACAAAAAGAAATAACTTACCTCTGCTCCGAGTATTGAGAGCAGCAATAGAGGACATAGAGACTGGATCAGCTCCTGTACCAACAAAAGCTGATCTTTGGAGCTTGATATTTGGCACAATTTTAGGGTCAGAAAACATTATTACTCCATTGTTTTCTTTTGAATTATTTAAAAATATGAAGAAAACTCAACTCTCTGGATAAATATATGCAGGAATGAGCCACATGTCACAAAGCCCAAACACCTGCATCTGCACACACAACATTACTGTTAAATATGCCACAGAGTTTCCAACCACTCCTCTTCGTCTAACCCTTCAGTTTCGTATTGGGAAATTGCTTTATCCTCCAAGCATAAGAAGTACAGTTTTATAAAATGACAATTGGTATGAAGCATGAACAAGAAACCTCTCAGTATGGAAAAATAACACCCATGGCATCCATTGCTTGCTAACAAGAGAACAAAAATTAGACTTGGTTGGTTATTATCTTCAGGTGTCAGCTACACAGAAATGCATTAAATATTTTTGGATTACATTTTTGATATATTTTTGGATTTGGTTTGCAAGTATTTTTTAAAGAGTTTTTGGATTTATGTACATAAGGATAATGGGTCTGTAAATATCTTTATTTATTGGTTTATTATATAATTTAGATATCAGGTTAACTGTGACCTTGAGTGAATTGAATAATGTGCCTTATGTTTCTATTCTGTGGAATAAATTTAGGAGTATTAGTACTAATTCTTACTTGAAAGTCCGGTAGAGTTCTGCATTAAAACTATGTGGTCATGGGTCTTTTTTGGAAGGAGTTGGTAAAGTTATGATAAATGATATATTTGACTAGAGACTATAGGTCTGTTGAAATTACCTACCTGACTTTGATTTAACTTTTGTATGCGGTATACATTGAGAAACTATCCGTTTATGTTAGATATTCCAATTTGGCAGAGTAGAGGTTATTAAAGTATGTCTTTATGTTCTCAGGACTTCCTTGGTGTTTTTTGTTGCTCCGTTCATTTCTCATTTTGTTAAGCTGGAATTTTTCTTTTTGTTTTTTAATTAGTTTGGTTAATAATTTGTCAATCTTGGTTTTTCTCAAAGAACCAACACTTGGGTTTATTAATTTTTTGCCTTTTCTCTTTTTGTTTCTATTTTATTGATTTCAGCCCTGGGTTTGGTTATTTCTTCTAGTCTACTGCTTTTGGTTGTTATTTCTTCCATTTAGTTTAAATTTTCAGGTGTGCTGCTGAATTATTACTATAAGATCTCTCTAACTTTTTATGCAGACACTTAATACTATGAACCTTCCTCCTAGAATTGCCTTCATTGTGACACCTAAGTTTTGGTATGCCACAATTTCATTTTCATTCAATTCCAGAAAGTCTTTGTTCCTTAATTCTTTCTTAATATCAATCATGACCTACTTTTCCCTCAAAAATACGATTTTTAGTTTCTATTAGTTTGTAATCGTTTTATAGGTTCTGTTGTTAATAAACAGCATCAGATCAAAAGGTTATTTTAGTTTTCTTATAACCATTGAGACTTTGTTTTGTATCTACGTTTGAGGTCAGTTTTGGAGAAGGTTACACGTGCTATGAGCTTCTTAGAAGAAGGTCTATTCAGGGACAGTTCAATATAAATAAATTAATATATGTAATCCACAATATAAACAAAAAATAAACAAAATGAAAGATAAAACCCACACAATCAACTTATTAAATGCAGAAAAGGCCTTGAAAGATCGCCCAAACCCCATTCATTTTAAGTCTTAGAGAGGTTAGGGAATCAAGGGACATTCCTTAACATATAAATGCGATTTTCAGCAAGCCTATAGACAACATTATCTTAAATGAAGGGAAATCACCCTGAAATTGCTGTTGATACAGATATGAAGTCACAGGGACTAAGGAAGCAATCATAGGGATGGATGCACAAAATATAACCGTAAAGCTGAAAAGAACAGTGGACACATGTCCCTATCCCTAACCCTGAAGATATCCCCACAAGCAAAACAAACACTCTTTTTTTGTTGTTTTTGCATTGGAATCTCACTGTGGAAACAAGCTACCTTTAAGTGTAGGCTGCATGTCCAGCAGTAAATAGCCGAAAGGAAAAGAACTTATCAGCATCTTTGGAGGTTCCTTATCACATAATGTAGTGTCAGGGATTTTTCTCTTTTTTCTTTTACAATTCTTTTTAATCTTTAATATTATGCCTTCTCTCAATTTAACCATACATGTCCTTGGAATATATATAATGGATTCTCTTTTTCTGCTTTCACAGGATTCCTGAGTATATAAGCAAATGGGTTTCTGTATTCATGTTTGCTTCTTGTGCCCTTTCTTGAGCTATTTTCCTTCTGTTGATTTGTTTTGTCCTATTCCAAATTGTTCTATTTTATCTTAATGTATTTTATTGTTATTCCTTAGAAGTCTGTTTGTTTTCTAATCAATAAAAGAAAAAAGAAGTTAATTATTGCTGATGTTTACAAAAAATATCTAAATCCTTAAAAAATTATCAGGTGTTAATCAAAAACCCAGCCCATTCACTAAAGTATAACATAAGTAAGTATAAATCTTATTATATTGAGTGAGGTAACCCAGACCCAGAAAGACAAATATACATACTCACTCATAAGTGGCTTTTAGACATAAAGCAAAGAAAACCAGCCTAGAAAACCTTGACAACAATGAGGACCCTAACAAAGACATACATGGATCTAATCTACATGTGACATAGAAAAAGACAAGATCTCCTGAGTAAATTGGGAGCATGGGGACCATGGGAGAGGGTTGAAAGGGATGGAAGAGGAAGGGAGAGAGCAGAGAAAAATGTAGAGCTCAACAAAATCAATAGAAAATAAAAATAAAAGAATCCAATTAAATAGTACTCCTAGGGACTACAGGGTAGGGCAGGGGAATCATTTTGGTTGGTCTAATACTTTTATTTTTTCTTTTATCCTCCTTCTGATGACTTAATACCTGATTTGAAAGCATAATCTGGGAATCTTTCTTTTGTGAGATACTAAGAAGTTTGTTTTCTCGAACCCTTGCTAAGAGTGCACTTTTAATGCAGAGGCTGTTTCATGTAACTTCTGCAGGAAACACAATTAACAGTACACCTTGTTGAGAGATAATTTTTGGAATTCAGCTTTCACCATGGTTTATTCCTCAAATGAAAGCCTCATTTTGTAAATGATAAAATTGGCTAAAATTCACTGTTGTTTTTGCCTTCTCATTTTCCAACTCACATAAAAATACACCTCCATTGCTTGTTATTCCGAATTCACAAAAATCTCAGTTTCATCTGAACTTTTTAAAACCATGAACATGTCAACAGCATCCCCCATTTATTTTTAACTCTATTATTATTTTTCCCTTTCAAAAATCCATCTTTTATTTCTGAATGGGCATAATTAATTAGTTTCCAACTGTCAGTTATATAACTAGTACATTTTTACATATAACTTTTGTTTTTATTATAATTTAATGTCCATAAGTTTTCTATTTATCTTTGGATAACACCTATATTCTATGGATACTTTCCATATCGGTGTTCATAGGAGATGTACTACAACCATTATGTCATTGTTAAAGGACCCTGAAGAGGTTTGACATTGATATTCAAGGTAGTATATAAACCATTAGGAGAAATATTTTACATATAAACATTAAAACATAGGAAGCAATTGCCTATATTATGTACTGATGGTGCATGTTAAAGATATCTAAACCCTAAATGTCTCCCAAGAATAGTTCCCAGTGGTTATCATTATGTTTAGGTTGGCCCAGTATGACATAGTTAATAATTTATAAATTATTTTTATATGTTAGTATAATGAAAATGATAAAGAGAATTAATCCAGACAACTCAATGATTGGTCATTTTCATATATAATAAATATTGATCTTATTGTCTGTTTTGGATCTAATTATTTTGTTTGAGCTGGTATGTGGAGTCCCCAGGGTATTTAAGGTACTTTTTGAAACTGAAGGCTATTCAGTTTATGAGTTCCTTTAGCTGTTATTTTTAGTATAATCATATTCTAACAAGGATAATATAGCCTATTTCTGATGCCCATGGTTGGCCCCCAAAGGTGGAAGATAAATCCCGAATTCTGAAGATACTTTAGTAATGGGCCCAGAAACCAATGAATTGAAATTGACCCTAATGTCTTCTCCCTAAGGACCTTCTGGTGCCATGAATATTAGAAGTGTTCAGTTGTTCATGGCATCAGAAGGTTCTATGCAAGCCATAAAAGATGGAGGCAAATTAATAGGATGAACCAGCTGTGATACTTATGAACCGTATCAAGTGTCAGCATGACATGATCACCCAAGGCTGAAGTGTGAAGGCAGATAGACCTCAGTGGTAACCAGCAGTTCTGCAATTGAAATTTAGACTCACTTATCAAGAGGGAAACCATTCCTAGCACTGGAAACATACCTCTATACTCATTACTAGTGAAGCCATGATAATTGGAAGAAAATTTACAACTACAAATTTATTAAAGCATCATTATCGCTAACAACAATTTATAACTATTTTTTCTTAAGCCCAAATATAAATGTAACACCCCCTTTTCATCAAGGAATCTTTTCTTTGCAGCAGACTGAGATTACCACAGAAAAATACAACCAATAAAATTGCAGATTGCAGAGCTCAGTCCCAAAGGATTTATTTACAGTACAACTCTTGAAACTAAGGCTCAGGAAACATTGCAGAAGTTAGGACAGAAAGGTTGTAGGAGCTAGATAATCAGGGAGCTTATTGTAAGATTTTGTCTCCTAATGAGGTCAGAAAATATATCCATAAGTCTTTCCAACATTACTACAACTGTGAGTTCAACCAGGGCCTCATATGAATCATAAACAGGAAAGCTATGAGAGAGAGAGCTGGTCTTCACCAGGGTAGATCACATATATTAGTTGTCCAGTGGCAAATGGTCGACAATGAAAACATACACACAAGTGGCATTATACAGATTGAACAGGTTATATTTAAGGAAATTTTTCTAATACTTATACATATATTCTTGCAATACAATTTATGAAAGGAGAAGCCATGAAAGTAAAGGAGAGGGGAGATTGGCATTTGCAGAGGTTTGGAGAGACTAGGAAAAGGGATGAGAGAAATGTTGTAATTATATTTTAATTTTAATTTAATAATTTAATATTAAAATGTTTAAAAGGTAAAAATGTATACTAAAAGGAAAAATAGAATTTATAAACTGTTGGGGGAGGCTGTTAGTTATTTTCCCTATCGCCCTGACTCAAAATAGTCACACAGAACCTGTACGAATTACAATATTGCTTGGCCAATGACTCCAGCATATTCTTAGCAAACTCTTGCACCTTAAATTAACCCATTCCTATTATTTTATATTTTACCATGAGTTTCACGGACACGAACTACTTGCAAGTTTCAGGCTGGTGGCATGCATCTTTCTCCTCTGGTGGCTACTTGGCTTTTCCCTGACTCCATCTCCTCTCTCTCTCTATATATATATATATATTTTTTTTTCCAGCATGGCTATATTCTGTTAAGCCATTAGCCAAAGTCAGCATCTTTATTAACTAATAAAAGCAACACATATGCAGAGGGACTTCCCACACCAATAAACAGATCTGCATTTAAATAAAAAATGATTTTTACCTCAAATATTTAAATATTATTAATGCTTTTGGTTCTGTTATCAAATTTCTGTTCCTTGTTTTGCTCTTGTTTGTTTTAGTGTGTGTTCGTGTGTGTGTACATGTGTGTATGTTATGTGCACACTTTATGGAATATATTTACGTTTTATTTTATTGTGAGTATCAGTGTTTTATCTACATATATGTTCATGCATATGTGTGTTTGGCACCCACAGAGGCCAGAATAGGATATTGGATCTCTTGGAATAGGAATTATCTATGGTTGTTAGCTGCCGTGTGGGTGCTGGGAACCAAAAATTCTGGACCATCTTCAAAATCAGCAAATTATCTAAAAATCAAGCCATCTGTCCAGCAGGGAGGGGAACTGTGATTGGAGTATATTGTAAAAGAAAAACATCTATTTTTAATTTTAAAAAATAAATTGAAAAAAATCTCAAAGCCAAGAAGTGCTCTAGTTAATGGAGCTATACTTGACCAATTTGTAATCTCCATTGAAACACAGCCAATGAGTACTCTGACTACTCTGACAACTGGTAACAAGCCAACACTTGTTCTGTCTACTGCCCTCAAGGTCCACATCCCAGTGAGCACCCTCCCCTTCTGTGCAAATGCTAGATAATACACACCCTGTCATCCACTCTTTCTGTTTCATGGAATTGCTTTCTTCCGTGTACTCATCAGTTCATGTAGAGTATGATTACCAAATAGAGGTTATTTCTCTTTCATTGTTTCACTTTCCATATTGGATTAGTCCGTCTATATTTTTCTTATCTACTCACTCCCGATTTGAAGATGTATGAGCCTAATAAGGAAAAGAAATCCAAAGTTATGGAGAAGAAGCATGCAGTGATTTGAACGAGTCATTCTCTTTCCTCCTTCCCCCAGAGGTACAAATGATGTACTATTTGTTCTCTGGTCGCTGGTTATTTGGGGGAGATTTAGGTGATACAGACTTGATGAAGAAAGTATGTCGCTGTGCATAGGTTTGGGGATTAAAAATGTCATGGAGTTCTAGTTTGCTCTTTCTTCTTCGTGCTGGTGGTTGAGTATAGGAGCATTCAGCTTATCGCTGCAGGCACCAGACCTGTTGTTGGCTGTCATGCTTCCCCGTGACAATGATGAACTCTTATCTCTCTGGGGATAAACTCTTGGCAAGTATCTTGGTCATGTTTTATCACAGCATCAGAAAAGTCTCTAATATGAAGTGATAAATTTACTTGGATTTCTTTCACCTCTGCAGCAGCCCTTGCCACTCTCTTATTCGAGTAGCAACTTGATTTGGACTCTAGTCATGGTTTACATTCACTTATTAAATGCTGATGAGTAGGAAAAACCTCTTCCAATTGCTTAACATAACATGTCAGCAGTCTCGTGCCAAATAATCTCCACTAATGGCCTTACATCTGTTACGGTCATCTTTTTCCCGTCCTATTATCACTCAAGCCTCTGGGAAATGTACCTAGACACGACGCTAAGGTTGAATCAGGAAAAAAAAAGATAGGCTTACATAGGTAGAGTTACATTTATGGTAACAGGGCTAGGAATTTATCTTTAAGTGTGTCCTGTATATTCTAGGAACACTAAATTTATACTTAGAATTCCTAAGAATCTTCATAGCGGAGAAGCAAGCTTGGCCAAGAGAACACTCAGTGTACACGGCACGCAGGTTCATGACTGACACAGTGAAGTATGCACTCTCACCAACTAGGCAGAACAAAATTAGACTAAAGGGGATAACTCAGGAAAACTGACATGCAGAGCAAGTAAATGGACATTTGATGCCTTTTGTTGTTTTATAAGTGAAGCTTCTTGTGCTTGTTCAGGAGACCATAAAATGGGGAACAGTGCTGGAGGCCTCTGTTATTTTTATCTGAAGTGAACGGAAGTATGACTTTTTGAAAGAGAAAATGTCATTTTGATGAAGTGTCACTAGGTAGCAGAACAAATATCAAGGTGACTTTGAAAACAGTTCTTTACTGTGGCCAGGCAATTCTGATACTCACAATCCAGAATCCTGAAAGTAGCTCAATGATTCCGGCATTGTTTCTTTAGCTGAGCACTCATCCAGCAGTGGTTCTCACTTACAAGGGCACAGATACAATCTTTCAGGTGACGTGTACCTTGTTAGACCTTCTCAGGGGCTGTGTAAAAGTATCTGTGAAGTACTGTGTGTAAAATCCAAGACAAGAAGTGATGTGATGTCCCAAATGTGATAAAAGAGCCTCTGAAAATGCTACATTGAGCATAAGAATGGCTGCTTCTTCAGAAATCCACGGACAAGCCCTGCACTGAGCTTCTACAGTCTTGCAGAAGAAAGTGAAGAGAGGTTGTACAAACCAGGGGGGTCATGATGGGGAGAACCACAGAAAGGGAGCTCATGGGCGCTGGACCAACAGTCAGGAAGCCTGAATGTGACTTACCTGGGACTGACCTTGGTGCCCAGCGTGTGCGTGACAATCCTGTAGTTAGGTGTCTTAGTAAGGCTCCTGATAGTGAGAGCAGAACCTCTCTCTGGTGCTTAACTGACTATTTGTAACCTGTCCCCCATTCTGGATTACTTGACCCCTCATTGACATAAGAGGAGGAGCCAGATCTTGCTTCTATTTGAGGCCTGTGCTTTGCGCAATCTCATGGGAGGCTTGCCCTTTTCTGAATGGAGATGGAGGAAGAATGAATGGGGCGGACAGGAGATGGGAAAGATCAGAGCACTGGAGGAGAGGAGAGAGGGAGACTGATTGGTATTAAAATAAATGAAACAAGTTATTTAAATAAAAATAAATCAATAAAACTTTTGAAAGAAAAAATAAACAAAAAAGAGCATTCAGTGCAAGTCATTAAACCCAGCAATCGGGAGGCAGAGGCAAGCAAATCTCTGCGAGTTCGAGGAGAGTTTGGTCTACAAAAGTTAATTCCAGGACAGGCTCCAGAGCTACAGAGATACCTTGTCTCAACACACACACACACACACACACACACACACACAAAACCAAGGGCCAGTTTCAGACAAGTTCAGGTGTAGCTCTACCTGTGATGGAATGTCAGAGATTATTTTAAAGGTTCTGCTTTATTTTTAATCAGTGAGTGTATGAGGGGGTAAGAGTGGCAGGTATTTACATGTGATGTGAAGGCAGGTGTGGGCAGACTGCAGAAGAACTTATGAGCTTCCCTGAAGCTGGAGTTAGAGGAAATGGGAGTCCCTGAGTGTGGAATTCTAAGGACTGAATCGGGCTCTTCTGCAAGGTGAGTAAGTGCTTGGAAATGCTGAGCTCTCCAGTCCTCACTGGAGATAGGTGGTCCTGATGTCTACATTTGATGTATCGTGATAAACATATCGAAGATCTCTTTCTTTTTTCTTCTTTTTTATTATTTATTATCATTATTATTAAAATTTCCACCTCCTCCTCTCCTCCCATTTTCCTCCCCCTACCC